>JAEIIL010001001.1:0-30859 GCA_018905715.1 Drosophila lini | reverse complement strand
TTTGTGTTTTTAGTGATTATGCATATTTAATTTCTTAATTAATATATTAGTCTAAAATAATAGTAAAAAGTAGCTAATTTTATAAAATCGTATAATTACAGTTTATATTTATCTAAAAAACACGTTAAAAACTTGAAACAATCTCTACTATGTAGACTTTGTATTACCAACAGAACCACTTCAATTTATAAAAACACTTTCATTCCCTGACCACTCACTCACTCCCAGTTGAAAGCAAAAAAAAGTCAACTATTATGTAGTTGGTAAGGAATTGCTGTCGTTATATCGACTGCCAATCACTGAATTTAATGTCGATACTCAGATGAAGGCGGTGACAAGGTAGACACGGCTCAAAAGTCGAGCCAGCCATTGATGGTTGGGTAGGTGGCTCCAGGGAAGAAGGCAGAAAATTTGAATAGGCCTCCGCCTGTAAGGGTGCTGGGTGCCAGACAATATTTGCATAGCCAGGAGGAGGAGCTGGTGGAGAAAGTGCCGGAGAAAGTGCAGATGATTGCACTCACACATCGAGTTGACACTATTGGAAATACATTGCGTTTGCCTTGCTCTCGGGAGTCAAATGAGTTTTGCATAAACAAACATTGTCGACCAGTAGTAGTCCCTTGGTACCTTTTGGTAAATCAATTGGGGGAAGTTATGGTCCAGTGTCTGGAACAGAAGATACTTTATAATTATGGCTATAAAGGATCAATTGAAAGTGAATAAGTATATTGAAATTACTTTAAAAAATTTACATAAAACACAAAAGGCAACGTTAGAACAATAATTCTGATATTATTAATATTAAAAATATACTAAGGTTCTTTAATAAATATTATACTTTATTATCTTAGAGGAATATATAGAGTTTTATAGGGTTTTTTATAGGTTTCCATTTCCAGTCTTTCCGTGATTCCGAAGCTGGTAAAGCACACTATTACCTGCATTCCGCAATTACCGGGCATACAAATATTTAGCCAGGAGTGCAGGAGAAGAAATACAAAAAATCAGCTCAATGCTCTAGCTGGGAATGTGCATAATTAAGGCAAACAAGAAAAATGAGCAAGCCCTTGCCAGCCATTTCAGATTATTTTTTTTTGTTTTATGTGCCGTTTGCCACATTTTGCAGACTTCCTGCAGCAGCCGAGTTTGCTTCCGTTTTTCAAATTAAAATACGTTTAGCTTGGAGTACACGTACTCATTTATCATTTTATTATGGCCAAGGCAACAAGGATGGCATAAGGCGGAGAGGAGTTTTTCTCCATTCTGACCGTTTTGTTTTCTTGCGCACTCTCGAATATTACGTGCCGGCCAACGGGGCGCATGAGTAATGCGAGCGAGCACATTGTGCACACTAGCCTCGATTTTGGAATTGAAGTTTTGCCCTGTTGTCTGCCGACCTGTGTGTTGTGTTGTGTTTGTGCTCCATGTTCCGAGTTTTCTTATTACAGCACCCGTTCTGCAATGCGAATTTCGTTCAGCAGATTTCCATTAATGGTCACTAGCCACCTTTACTCCCCGTTCTTTGTTTTTAGCAGCAAATATGAGCAGGAAAAACTCTGGACAATGATAGCGAGAACGTAGAGCAGCAATCAGGAGCTGCACCCAGGAGAAGTTTCTGGGTTTCTTTGAGTTATAAACAAGGAAAATAATATAAAAAGAAATTATTAGGTTGCCCAAGGATGTTCTGTTCACTTGAAAATAATTTTTATAAAGTTAAATACAACCAACGAAAGCTTGCAGTTAAATTTTTAAATTGACTTTTAGTTGCACTAAGTTTGTGTTTTAACTATTTTAATTTAATTTAATATTCTAAAAATAAATTAAAATATTCTCTCAGTGCTGAAAACAACTAAATTCTGTTGCAATTTCATTTCGCTTGTCCTGTATCGGGCTCCCTCTTTTCTCAGGACTTGGTTTGTTTCACATTTATATTCATTTGTTTTCCGTTTTATTTACCCAGCTCAACCGCAGCAACAAACAACAGTGTACGTGTGTGTGTGTGCATGTGTATTTTAGGTGTATGTATAATTTCCACAGAAAGCCGAGGGGAAAATACCCGCATTAGAAATTTTTGGGGGAGAAGAAGCGACGCGAACCAAATTCATTCCCCAAGTTATCGCCGAATATATATATTTTTGTGGGGCTGCTGGCTAAAAAAGAAGTTGAAACCCCAAACACGATGACCAAGTTTGTGGCCTCCAACTAATTAATTGGATATTTGTTTGGCTTTCCTGGGCTGGGAATTGGGGCAATATATTTTAAGATATTCCTCTGAGGTCCCCCAAGGATCAGCTGGGGTGTTATCGGTTGGCTAGAATTTTAATTACATATTTTCCGGTTTGCTTGGAGTTGGTATTTCCGTTGAGGAAATGTTTTTTTCCTTTTTTTAATTTATTTTGTAACAGTTTAAATACTTTTTACTAAATTTTACTATTTCCTTATATTTTTTGTAAACTAGAAACACATTGACTTTAATTGAATTGTTTATTTTCCAAGGGAAACTTTAATAAAACTTTTACTCTTACTTCCAATTTTTCCAACTTTTTCCCCATTTATTTACCTTTAAGAGATCGAACACTTGCCAACTCACATTTCCACTCCAAAACAAAGTTATTTGGGGAACTTCTTAAGCACCATCAAATACTGCATCCTTGTTCATTACTTCCCCCAACTTTCAAATGAGAAACTTTTGAGGGACAAAACCCGGACAGGCAGCAAAACTGTGCTTAAGATTTCCGCATCTGCCTTGGACAAGCGAAAGTATTGCTAATTGCAGTTTGTCCACAGGGAAGAAGCAACAAGCTGTCCAGAGGCACAATCCACCTCCTCCTCCTCCTAGAATGGACGGTCCACCAAAAGCTCGACCACTGAAAAGTTGGATAAGTTACCGCTGTAATGTGGCCAAAGTAGTAGTAGTAGTCGGAGGCTGAAGGATCTCGTGTCGTTTTGGTGCAGGGTATTTAAATATTATAAAAGGTATAATGAGTTGGTGGAGGCTTTGTCAGGGGATGAAGATAATAAGGATAATAATAATAAATTAATTAGAAAATTATGATATAAAAAATGGTTTTTACTTCACTAAAAATATGGGGAATGCAATATATTATTACTTACATTTTTAAAAGTATATTATCTGGGTAGTGTTCTCATAAAAAAAAATATCAGAAAACATATCAAAAGTTATATATTTTATATTTATTTATTCACTTTTCCTTCACTACAATATATTTCCAAAAGAACCCAATCTAAACTAGGTCTTAAAACCATAAAAATTAGTATCAGGTATCTCCTTGTCCCTCGATTACGGCCTTCTCACTTGCTATCCGTAGAGTGTTTAATTTTTTTTTTTTTTTTTTGGGAAAGGAAAACTCATGGAAAAGTAGGAAAAGCAGCGGAATGGCAACAAAGAGTGCCGCCAGTAGCCGCCGGCTTCGGGGGAAAAAGAGCGTGCTTTGCCGTAAAAATGCTGTCGCTGTCCGGACTTTAGAGCATGAAAGGCGGACAGGGGGTTGGTTACGGTTACGGATCCGGGTCCGGGTCCGAGTCCGGGTCGCTTTGAACTTGCGGCTCCGCCTGTTCCGCCCGCTGTTGCTACTTTTTGTGACATTTTCGCAGAAGGTTTTTGCATTCGTGCAACTTTTTGTGCAGCTCTGCGTTTTATGGTGGCAACACAACACACAGATAGAACGCGGGGGGCTGAGGGGGCTAAGGGGGCGTGTCAGCTGGCTGCCTTAAAGTTTGCGTGCCCGTTAATTTTGTTTGCGCTCGCGAAGAGTGTGAAAATTTATTCTAAGCTCTCGCCCGCTCTAATTTCTGTGGCCGGCACCGAGACAGGCGTGAGAACAGTGGAATTAGCTTTATCACTTAAATAAAATAAGGAAATTATAATAATAATAAAAGCAAAAAAGAGTAAATCAAAGTCCTTAAAATATTTAGAGATTTATTTTTTAACAGATTCCCAAAAAACAATGAGCTGAAGTTTTTATTAGTCCGAATAAAATCAGCTTTTACTGCTAGCTATAAATTTTCTACTTAACAAAAGGAGTAATTTCATTTCTTTATAGTAAATTTTTTATTCCCTTGACTTTATAGTTTTTCCGTTAAAAACTTATTGGCTTAAACACACGGTGCATGGCTGAAATCGTGCGTGCGGGAAAGTTTCCCTCGACGCGTCGAAAAGTATGCAAATTATTAGGAAAGTTTTTCACATTTTTCACTGCTCCTCGGCTGGCAGGTCTGAGTTTCTCACATTTGACAATTGCCAAATCCTCGTCGGTTGCCACATCTTGGGCGACACGGTGTAAGTGGCAGGAGGACCTAAGTGCGCACAAAAGTGGGCTAAGTTATTAATGTGCCTCGCTAGCCAGTGGTGCCTTGTGCCCCCCCAGGACACCCACAGTCACAGGCTGGCCAAAGGCAGTAAGCGGCAGGTTCTTCTGGTTCTAGGTTATGCACTGAAAAATTAAGTGGTAAGGGATTGTGTAGGGATTCTATGAAAATTCAGTAACAAATTAGTCTACTTTTTTTTTAACTTTTAAATCAAATTAAACTGATCAAAGAGCTTGAGTTTGTCCTTTAAAATTTTAATTACTCTCGATATTAATTTCAGAAAAAGGTCACAAATCGTGCTTGGAAATTTAAACTTGTTGATTTAAGGCTTCACTCCATTTCGCTTAGTGTGCCTTTCACGTTGCGACAATTTAATGTCCTGCTCTTGACATTCGGCCGGACCCGAGCCCGGACCCTAGCCTGCCCATCCGATTTAGGTGTGTCCGGCAGGGTGGTGACCCCTTCTTCGGCCTCCTTGCGGGGGTGGGCCTTGCAATTTGTCAGCTTTCCCCACTCGACCTCGCCATCGTCCTCTGTCCTGTGTTGCGGAAATTATTATTTTGTTTAATGATTTGTGCTTAGTTTCGTAATTGAGACTGGAAAAGGGATGCCGCAGGAGCTGAAGCGGGGCGGGAGGGATGGCTATGGACTGCTCTGCTCTTGACCCACAATGGAAAATGGGAAAAAATGAGAAAGTGGAAAACTATCGGAACAAAAAAAAAAAAAGAAACCTTGCTTCTGTTGTTGTTCGACAAAACTCATTCCAGCGTGAAACGGCAAGCGAAGGGAAAAGATGAAAAATTTCTATTTATAAATTTTGTTTGGCATCGAAAATATTTTGAAACTGTCGCTCGGGCAGAAAGTTCATTGTCAATTGATTTCCCAGCCAAGCGGATCGAGAAAATATAAAACCGAAGGACCTTTCAAGTATTTCTCCGTTATTAATCGAAGGTATTTGGTTGCAGAACCGATGGAGAATTTGGTGACAGGAATTTTGTTGGCAAACTATAATCAAGTGGGAAGGGATTGTTCAGGGAAAATGTACAAATTGTATATTGCTTGGCATTTGGCAATGGCTGAAAACATTCCATTCATAAATGCTGTCTTTAAGACTGAATAAATATCTTGCTAAATATTCTTGAAACATTAATCAGTGCAATTAAATTCTCTATGATTTCTCCCCTTCGTAGTTTGCTTCTATTAAATCATAAACCAACTAATGCTTGTTTATTTATTATAAATCAGCATTAAATTACTGTAGCTAAACTCCCAGGATTGATAATAAATTTAAATTATTGCCGCCCGGATTTATTCAATTCGCTTTCCGTTGCAAATTGATTTCTAACATTACCGGCAATTATTGACATTTAATAAATACAAATGCACGCTACTTTGATTGGCAAGGACCTTCAATGGAAATTGCAGATCATCGAGGCATTAAGTTGAAGCGCATTTGGTCGAATAATTTAATTAAAAATTAAATGCAGCCATAAGCAACATTCAGAATCGTGCTGGCAAAAACCTTCGCTGTGGTTAAAACCCATAGAAAAAAAAAGGAGAGAAGAACAAGGGACTCAATTGAAATGCGCCCAATGCATAATTATTTTGTGTGGGCAGGCGTTGAAATCCATTTATCAGCGAACTATTATACGGCGAAATTCCATATTTTATGAAACAATATCCGATAGCGATGCATCTGTAGCTGGCAAATTAAATGTGGTTTCCAATTAAAACCGGAATGAATGTGACAGACAATTGCTGCCGGAACCAACGGCAACTCGGAAAGGTTTTCCACAGAAGCGATTCGGGAAGCTGATTGAAAATGCCCTTTTTTCCGCCAGGAAGGAAAACATTTCGGTCCATATATATAATTATCAATTTATATTTGTCATTAAGATCCCTGGCAAAGGTGGGTGGAGGGTGTAATCATTCAAAGGAGAGCTTTTCACACAATTTATTAATATTTATTATTGTTTTTTGTATGCATTTTTAATTCCTTTCCTTGTTGGTTGGTTTTAAATAATATAAAATAAATTTAAAAGAGTTTGTTAAGATATAAATAATATTTTAATTTATATTTTATCTTAAGGGTTGTAGGAAAACTCAAACTTAGTCCAGATCACCCACGCTTTCTATATGTTTTCCACTTCATTAGGTAAACGCAGTATTTTTCGGCACAGGGCCTGCATTTTTCAGCATTTTGCAAACACTTTCGCTTGAATGCAGTTTTAAGGACCCGTTTCAGCTTTTCACTCACACACACACACATGAAATGCCCAGGAGCGTGAAAATAAAAATGCATTGCATAGTTTTTGGGGCCCACATGCGTCCACTTTCCCCACTCACCTCCCCTTAATCTTTTGCATGCCGGTTTCCCGGGGTATGGAGCTGCTCAGTGGATGCGGCCAAATTAATTCAATTTCATCTGGAGCCGCCGAGTCCTCGTCCATGTCCTCGTCCTCATCCTCGTCCTTGCTCTGCATGGCGGATGATAGGCGGCTGTTTGGTTTTGCGTTGAACTCACCGCTTGACTGGCTGGCTGGCAGTAACCGCAGGATAAATAGTTGTGGCCGCGAGACCGAGTTGCCATTGCCAGTGCTGCGATGGGGTTAAAGAGCTGGTTTCATGTGGGGTTAAATAAAGCAAAAATATAACATAATTGTGGTAAGGATATACTACCAGTTATTACAGAGAGTTCGTTTTTATTATAATAAAACCAGAAAGGAAACTAACTAAGGGAAGGGAAGGGAAGGGTTCAAAATTTGCATACTAAATTTAAAAGGATATAAATATATCCAAAAACTGAAATTATACTTAAATTTTATAAACTTAAAACTAGCTAGAAAAGAAAGAATTTAAAAAATTCGGCATCACTGTTTTGGCTGCTCAAAGCCTGTTTACACACTTAAGGTAACTTCCTTCGATCCGCCGCTTTGTCTGCGCATACCAAATGAAGCGGAAGAACTTCACGTGCCGCCATACAAATTGAAAATCAATGCCAGGAAGCTCGGAATCCAAGATGGCCTGGCCTGCCTCCTGGGTACTTCAACCCATTGAAGCCTCCGCCGTGGCGGCTGCCCCATAAATCGCCGCTCGAGTTCTGAAGTGGCCATCGAGGCCTTTTTCTGGGCTCGCCATCTTCAATTGGTCGGCATATTCACCAAACAACAGACCGTCGTCGTTGTTGGGGCCTGAAATGGCAGGATAATAAGAATGACTGCGGTATCGGGGCGCAGCACTCCACACTCCACAGACAGCTTTGCACAATGACAGGATATTCCGGGCGAATGCTCAGCTCTCGAGTGGAATCTTTGACTGGAGAATCCTTGACCCATGGAGAGCTTAAGTGGTAAACGACGTATGACTACGTAAGACCAATGCGTTAATGTATGTCACTTGGCACTGCAATGATATTAATATGAGTATTGATTTTCTTGGGTTAATTATGAAGAAATTATATATAGTCTCAAGGGAATTTATAGGTGTCACTGTTAAGTGTATAAATATTCTTTCATCTGATTTTCTTACATGTGGAAATATTTGATATTATTCACAACTCGTATTTTATTTAAAGGTTTGTTTGTAAATTATACAAAAATTAAGTCTTTACATATTTAATTTATTTAAAATATTATTCCTTATATTTATTATAAAATTTAGCTTACAAATTAGCTCCTTGGCTTATCCTGTACACTCCACGGTGCTCTGTACTCTGACTACTTGACCGTTATGAATTGACTTTCCTCAATGGGCTTCCCAGCATTGCATTTGCCAGAGAGTGGAGATAATGAAATTTAAATTTTTTTTCCTCCCCATACCCCATTTTTTCCTCTTACTTTCCCTTGCTGAGTCCTGTGGCTTCCTTGCTTGCCGCATTTAAGAGGCGTGTGCGGTGTGGCAATGCCTTGGCCTGCGTTTGCATAGCTTTGCATAATAGTTTTTACAGCTGCTTGAAAGGCATTGCCAGCCACGCGTTGGGGGTGGCAGGTGGAGGAAAGCTGCACTTAAAAATTGGAGAAAATAAAATTGGGGGAAAATATTAACCTTAGGTCATAAAAAAAACATATTTTAGATGACTCAGTTTACATAACAAACTTAGGTCTTTGAGTCCTTTAAAGACCTCTTTAAAACCCCAAAAGGTATGTCATTACTTTGGGATATTTTCTCACCGTGTGGTTACACGTTTCCTTTTGGCTTCGCTATGTAAGCGGATTGATCCCTGCCCCCGGCGGACCGCGCTTCCTTATTCTGTTTTCACTGTAATCATGTTTGCAGCGCGTATATGTATGTATGTATATATGCGGGTGGTTGGTGTGTAAAGGTGTATGTGTATTTACCGTAATTCAGCTTACAGCTTCAGCCCAGGTGAGTGTTGCATAAATTTGCAAACATTTTGCAAGTCAGCATCAACCCGCCAGCTGTCAGCAGTGGTGTCTCAAAAGGGATGCGAAAATATTGTTTTGATTGTGGAAATAAGGGAAATTAATTATAGATATTTATAAAGAAGAGTTTATACAAAAAATAATCAATAATTATGTGCAAACTTTATCCTTAAAATAATTAAAAATCACCAACTTTGGCTCATTTTAAGTTCACTAAAAAAATCCCTAAAAATATTTCCTGATCCCTTCTCTGATTCCGAGGCAGTGGGCTTTCTTCCGTAACCATACTTGCCGCCTCCATCCTCATAGTCATCAGCATAACGTTCATCGCCATCACCATCACCATCAGCATCATCAGCATCAGCAGTTGCATTGCGGGAAAGGCAACAAACAACGCGAGAGAGTCGCAGGTTGCCTGGCGGGGAATTGATTTTCCCCCTCTAACGATGTGGCACGCAGTGCGAGAAGTGTGTCCCCCCCTGCCCTAAGTCCCCTACCTACCTTTGGCAATATCCTCGTTTTGCTGTTGTGCATGTGCAACATCAACAGGGACAACAATGCGCACAACTTTACCTTAGGGCAGAGACATTGAAAGTCATTTTTCACGTCCTGTTTTGTGAACTCAAACAGCACACGGAACAGGGAAAGACTTTATGATTGGCATGGTCGTAATAAAATGGAAATAAGAGTTATTGTCAGAAGTGGGGAATACAATGGTTCAAGATATTTAAGAAAAATAAAGGATTTAAGGAAAAAGTCTGTTTAATATTTTATTATTATTTGACAGCTTTGAAATCAACAACTTAAATTATATTTATAATATTTTATTATTCATTAAAGCCTACAAAAAATTGTATTACTTCAACCACTGTATCTAAAAAAAAGTTATAAACACAAGTAACTCCCCTATCGGGTCACCGGTTTTCCATAAAAACTAGTTTTATGCACACCTCAACTTTTACTTTCTGCTGGGCTGGATTTTCCGCGAGGGAATCCTGAACACACACACACAAGTTATTGAAAATATGATTTCCAATTCAATTGCCGACCACGTAACGACGTTGCTCTGAAGTCAATGAAATTGAAAAAGCATGTTAACCCGCTGCCGGGGAGAAACAAATAACAAATGTAAACGCTCAGACTTGTTTTCTTGTCGCAGTCACAAGATACAGATCCGCCTCATCAATCAATGTGCCTTGGACGAGTTGGAGTTGGGGTGGGAGTCCTTCGAAGAAGGATTGCATCTGCTGGATCCCCTCGCAATTAGAGTGCCGACCCAGGACCAACCTAAGGGAAAAGTGAGCAAATTTATGTGAAAATGCAAGTGATTCGATTTTTCATGTCCTGACGGTCCAACTAGGTCCATGCAGGACTCACTTGGATTGTCGTCCTTGACGTTGATTTGATGAATTATTGATTTGTTTGATTAATCGTTGGGTCGTCTGCTGTGTAGTCCTAAAGGATGCTAATCCTAAGGAGAACCTTGTGCACAGAAGGAAAATATGCGTATAAAGAAAATTTAACACCTTTAAATATATAAAATAAATATTTTTTTAGATGGAAAATTGTTTTAAAAATTATTTATGATCATAGCATTATTAGTAAATTATTTCCGGAGCTTTATAGCTTCATTTGCCAGACTAACTTTATAGTTTTCTATATTCTGAAAGTGTTTTCTACTCCCAGGACACTTTTCTTAATGCAACCGAAAAGATTTCAAGTGAAAATCCTTTCTCTTCAATCGTGTTTCCCAGTGCAAGTCGGCTGAGTGCCAACGCTTTAGTAGATCCAACTTTAATGGAGCCCCAGACAGTTGGCCAATTATGCCAACAATCGACTGTTAAATGCAGTTTTATTTATTTCAAAGAGATTAAAACTGCTGCAGTGGACCCCTCGTCCTTAAGCCCTCCTTTAGCTTCCTTGGCACATTAAAGACCCTTGGCTCTGACACGCCCCCATAGATAAGTGGGAGTAGTAGGGTGTAGTGGGGGTGGCGGAAAAAGTGATGAAGAAAACCGGCGAAATGAAGCAAACGAAGAAAAATGGAAGGATGCGGCAAAAAGTTCGAGGAAATATGAAAAACAACAGCGGCAGCAATTTGCAGCAAGGACGAGCAGGACATGCCACAACAATGGCCGTGTTTGTCCGCGAGGACGTGCCCGCAGGATGGCGACAAGAACAGAGGGTGGCGACTCCGGGTGGAGGCCACAAAAAGTTACCCCAACGTCGGACAAGTGTCAAACATAACGGAAGGACGAAAATAAAGAGTAGAGGCTAAGGACACGCGCCCCCGCAAAATCTTTCAGTAAATTCTGCGGAAAACGGAAGTGCCCGGTAAACATTATCATAGTCGGTGACATCCTTGCTATCTTGGCTAAAAGTTAAGCGGAGTAATCGCAAGTCATGGGGGTTAGTTAAAGTTTTTGTTACCTGTTTTGTGTCATTAAATGGGGGAATTTTATGATAAAAATAATAATCGCAGTTTGTAATAGTTTAATTCATTTTAAAGTGGGTATTTTATGTTAAAAATATTAATGCTAAATTGTTATAATTTATTTAATTTAAAAATATTATTCTTGTTTCTTAACTCAGCATTTAAATTTTTAATTTCACAAAATGGTTTCAACTTCAAAAAAGAATTCCCCCAAAAGTACGCGCATCAAAAATGTAAATTTTACCATGTAAACATTGTCTTTCCACATTTATTTTTTTAACGAAAAACCATGTTCTTCTGCCACTTGCCACAACCCAGGGTCTACCTCTTTAAATAACCATCCAGCCAGCCATGTGTGCGACTGTGTGGTGTGAGGTTCCAGGAGTTCCATGAGTAAACGAAAATGTTACAAAAAATTGAGCACAACACATTAAATGTAAATCAACATTAGCTACGACATTATGATTATGCTGATGGACAGAAACATTTGGGTGACTATACCGGAGAACATTAATCAAAATCATAAACGTGCCCCAAACCAATGCGAATAAATGCTAAACGAAGACTGGAAGCGGAGGCAAAACGGTGACCTAATGTTCAATTTTTATTGCCCCAAGCCGAAATGAATCGATTCCTTAATGTATGCTGAAGTAGGAGACAGGCAAAACACATCAGGGAAGCCGTAGCGCAGGAGGGACAGTTCGATAACTCGTATGACATTTGCCATTCGCCTCCATGGATGATTAGGCAGGCGGCACCGGCACCCACCCCATACAGCATACATTATGTATGGGCTTAGGTCCCTGCTCAATCAGCCGAGGGAAAAAACTCCATCCCCCCCGAAGGTAAGTGGGCCAATTTTGCTGACTTGTCACTTCCGGTCAAATGGCTTTGAATGCCGCCTAACCATCCCGGCCACAGGGGGCATAAATCTGTCAGATCGAAGGTAAACATATACCACGGGGAATGGCAATGGAATTGGGAATGGGAAATTTGCAGATGCCGTTGAATGCGCATGAAATTAATGAAATTAGGCGATGCCCATGAATTTTCCCTGTTGTCAATAATTCGCCATCACTTGCACATTATTCATAACCGAGCTTACCGAGCGAACCTACTGAATTGTGGGAATAACAGAGGACAAGGCTATGTATGTATATATTTTGAGACTGGGAAAAGGGTCGATTTTTCCACTAGCTTATTCATGACAGTTTATGAATCTGTAAGTGATTTTTATGCGAGTTTATCGACATTGCCTTTGACACGTCCACGAAGTGTGAACTGTATGGCAACAGTTGCCAAAAATGTTGTGAATTATTTTATATTCAAGACATACACTGAGCTTTCTTTACTTACCAAGTACTTAATTTTATAAAGAATAAAATTTTTAAATATTTAATATTTATATTTCTTAAACAAAATAGGTAGACCATTACTTGTATATTTTTAGAAACAATTAATCCCTTGTTAAGACTTCCAATTTCTTGTTATGTGAAAATATTTTCACAATATATTTCCCCTTTTAATAAGTACATTCAAATTTTGCAAGCAGCTAAAAAATCAATAGAAATTGAATTTCCCAAATGAAAGTCAATGCTAAAGGAATTTTCCTTTTATACCGGCATTCCTTTGATCTGGAAAAAAGGGAAAACTCTTTAAGAGACAGAGACTTGCCGCGTAAGCCCTGACCTGTGACATGGGCCAATTTCAAGCTTTGCTTACTACTCAAACCGTTAAAAGGCCCCTCACAGACTCGGTCGGCCTTGGCCTAATAGCCTTCAGCCTTGAGCAGTTCAAACGACTTTCGCGCTGCGTCAGCTGGCTCTGGAACAAATGAACTCATTTGTTCTAATTTAATCTTATTACATGGAGATTTATTGCCTTGCGCATGATATGGCAACCCTTTCGGGCCTTAAGACCTTTGGGGAGTGCCACCCACTACCCTTCTGCTCAGTTTTTGGCTCAGAATGAGTTCAGCTTGAGACCGGAGGTGGAAGGCAGTTTAAAAAGCGATTCATGTGAAAGTGCTCGAAAGTTAATTATGATTGATTGAGTGCCATTGAAGTTGACACGGGGGCGGGGGGAATTGATTTTCGTGACTGCTGCGAGTCGAACATTTGACAGCCGCCTGTAATTGACAGCCGAACAGTGCGCATACGCACTGTTGATCGAAATTTAAAGAGCGAGGCGTGTAAACGACTTTGCCCGCCAAAGAACTTTCGCATTAAGTGGCTGCCAGCCAGGAGGTGACCATAAAACAAGTTAGGGTTTTATGGCTCCCCCGGGAACAGCACGGTATATAGAGTATATAAATGCTAAATAATTAAAAATAGTAAAAGTTTAATGCGCGTCGGGTGCCATAAAAACAAATTACGAATGGCACGAGAAGTGGTGGCACAAATGGTAAAGCAAATGTTAGATTTTGGCTGGAATGCACTCGGGAAAGAGGGGTTTAAAGTCAAAGAAATAAATATAAATAAATACATTAATTAATTATTATATTAAGTTTAATTTTTATGTATATTTATTTATTTGTTATTATTTATTTGCCATACGGATATCAGATGGCACTCGGAAAAAAGGGGTTTTAAATAAAATATTCTTTAAATATTTCAATATATATTTTAAAATATAAAATGCTCATTAAAAGTATTATATTAAATAATAAAAATATACACTATTTTTTTAGAATATTAGTAAATATTCCCTCTTTATTCCAGTGTATATCCCTCTTCTTTGACACCGGCAGTTTGTCTTGCTTCTTAATGAATAGGTATAACTGGGTTGTGCTCCTGACAGGATTGCAGTTTGCATCCTGTAGCACCACCACCCACCGCCACCGTCGTCACCCAGTGCGTAAATCACAGCAACCTTGTGCCTTGTGTCTATTTGTATTGTCCTGCTTACCAGTTTGTGGCATGTGAGCAGTGTTTTCGTGTGTGCCTCCCAGGAAGACAGACCAAATCTTGTGGTAGCACAGTGGGGTTGCATGAAATTCCTGGAATTTCCAAATTGATTTATTTGCTGGGAAACTAATTAGGCCTCGCCATTGTGGAGATTTTAATTCCAACTATTTTGATTTGATTGTTGCTTTGCCAAGCTCCATGGCAATCTAATTATAAAATAACAAATCATAACTGCTGTGCAAAATAAAGTTAATTACATTCAAATGAAGCGGCAGTCCATAAAACTATTTATCAGCTTTGGGTTTGAAATTTATTTGATTTAAATGCAATCAAAAGAGATTGATTTGATGTAATTTGATTCATATAATTTACTGGGTTTGGGGTTTCAATTTTAAAAACAGTTTTAATAATGCAAAAATTGCTCGTAAATATATTTAATATTGTTTTAATTTTGCATTATTAAATCTGTAAATATTTACATTTATATTTTATATAAAATACATATTTAATACAGCAAAAATCTCTCCTAAAGTAGTGACGCTCTCATAGATCCACTTCAATTTCCACCCATTGTGTGCGGCTGAGATTAATCGCCATAGACGACCTGCCACTTGGTCGGTACGTCCCTCGATTTGCCTTTTTAATGTCCTCATCGTCATAGACAGGCTCCGCATCTGTCCTTGTCGATGTCCCTGTCTCTGGGCCGGCGATTGTTCCTCCGTCTGGCCATGGTAATTTATGTGCAGCAATCTAAACTCATTTAGCAGGCAGCGAGGCGAATATGTGGCCAGGCACTGAGCCGCAGTTCTGGTTAGAGAGCCTCACCCTTACGACCTGACCTCGATCCTTCCACTGCTGCTCCCAGGGGGGTGCCCTGCAATGGGCAAAGTTGGCGCTGTTTGTGCCTAAATTGGCTTCGGCTGGGCGAGTGCCGATGGCGGTGCATCCTCCACATCCTCCACAATCGCATTTGGCGGCACTTGGCGAAATAGCCTCGCGCTCCCGCTGGAATGAAGTTATCCTGTTGACACTTGGCTTCGTTATATAAGTGCAGCTAAGGCTACACAGAGAAAATTACTATAGTAATCAAGTTTATTTGATGTTTGAAATATAAGACAAACACAAAAAGAAACTGTTGTATTTTAAATTCCCTAAATCTCAAGTTCAAGTCTAATTTTTAAGAAGGGGTAACAAACCTAAGGTCCTAGGTCCATTGAGTTATTTTGGTTCTGTGTACACACAAAAGTTATTCAACTAGTTTGCCCTCTGCTGATCCTTGGGCGTCCTTGCCTCCCCCTTTGGCCCTGCGGCAGCTGTTGCTCATTTCCTTCGACATTTGCATCACAAGCAGCCGCACAAAATCAACAGACAAACAAAAGGTAAACATAGGCAGGCTCACACACACACACACACCACGCACACACACACATCACCCAAACACACACACATTATTCACACATACTCAGGAGCATTCATATTTATTAAAAGCGTTCGTCCTGCGGTTGGCATTTGTTCCCGCCTTTCCACTTTTCAACTTTCCCTCTTGTCGCCGTCGACAAGCTTTTCATTTCAGTCTTAATTCCTTTTGAATAATATCTACCACTTAAACTTACAAAGCTTCAAGACCGCACATGACGCACACACTCACACCCGCTGACAGCCGTATGTACTTATCGCCAAGTACAATTCACATCCGCGTTTCCTACCAACTGGCAGGGGCGCAGTGGCCCAAAAGGGGGATTTACATGTAAATACTTAAGTTGTCCGTGAATAATTAATATTTTATTTACATTTTTTAAAGCAATATACAAATCAATAATGAGCTTAAAGAGACAACAAAACAAGAGCTTGACTTAATAAACAACGACTAAGTAAAAGGTATTTATTTTATTCGTTTTTTGTTGAATTTAAACTCAATTATTTAATCAAAATTTTAATTATTTCGATGTATTATTATTTTTAATTATTAATTTATATTATTTAATAATTTTTAAATAATTATTATTTAATAACGTGAAATTAAAGGGACTCTTAAATAAATATCACTCATACGCAGTGTGGCCATCGTAAATAATAAAGATAACCATTTTTTACATATTCACTGATCAACTTTAACTACTGTCTGACCTTGTAAAAATGATAACATTGGTAGACATTATTACACTTTGTTTATCTTCCCTAGGCTGCCTTGCAGGTTCCCCCAATTATAAGCAGTCTGCCTTCATATTTGTTATCCTGTGTTTTCCATATTTGATGTCATCTTGGAAACATTTATGCGCCCTCGGATGAGGGAACTTGATTTTGTTTGTGTTGACTGAATGTCATGGCCTCAATGTCAACAGAGAGAAGTCAAAGAGGCCCGCAGGCCAAATGTGTTTCTCGAATTAATTATGGTTGTCGCCGCGCCAAATTGCAATAGTATCTTTGTTGGTGAAACCACGGCCTACGATGTTTCTGCAAAAACAATAACACAACAGCCAAGGGCCACGTGCTCTCTAGATACATCTAATTATCGGTTGGGATTAGCATAAAGATGTTGTAAGAGAGGAAGTTGAGAATGTATTAAATATGTATATACCCCGAGAGTTATGGATTTTATTTGCTTATTTTTCTAGAAAAAAATCCAAAAGAGAATATAAGAAATAATAATTTATTTAGGTAATTCAGACCCTAACAGAATAATCCTTTTATATGTTTCAGACAGAATTCAGGATTAGTTGAAAATAACAATTGCCAATGAAATAAATTATTAAATCGCATTCAAGCGAGTGCTCTGTGCCTAAGCTCTGGCATAGAATTGCATCCTTCATCAAAGGATATTCAAAACTGCGCCGGCTGACTCGTCACCAGAGCATAAATGCTGCATTTTCAATTTCCCGCCATCGACTGTGACGTTTTTATCTGGTCGCCGACAGCAGCAGTACATATATTTCCAGGAGATCGCATGCCATGTCCGATGCCAGCTTTCTGATGATTACTTCTGCTGAAAGGCAAACTTATGGACAGGAGCTGCAGCACAGAGGTTGCACATAACACATCCTGTTGCTGGGAAATCCTGTCATTCACCTGCAGAAGCATAACTGCAGGAGAAGCAAAAAACAACACCTGTCCTAAAGGCAACAGGAACTACGCAGTAGTTACTTTTTTATTCAAAACAATTATTTCTTTGGTAAACTTTGCCACTGATTTAATGGAATTTCGTAAAAAAAAAAATCTTGCTTACACTGGTGTGTAAATATTTACAAATTTACAAAGTAAAAGCCCTCGCAGGGCTGCCTTTTTTTGTGTACTTTTTTCCTGTAACAGTGCGGACCTGTTAGCCATGTCCTGCGGCCAACTGGCTGTCAATGCGAATATTTCATATAGAAAACAACTTTTGACCCAGCGGCGCACGAGGCATCCCAATTGTTTGGCCAGGATACATACAGGTCCTCCATCCATGCTGTTCGCAGGCTTCCTTAATTAACCACTGACCACTAGTTGCTGTCCCGTGGGTGCCAGCTGGGGATGAGTGTGGGCCTGGGTGAGTGTGCGCCCTTGGCGAGTACGTGCTAATGTAAGCCTCG
Source organism: Drosophila lini (assembly GCA_018905715.1). Lineage (NCBI taxonomy): Eukaryota > Metazoa > Arthropoda > Insecta > Diptera > Drosophilidae > Drosophila > Drosophila lini. Next base: position 13,242 of record JAEIIL010001001.1, on the reverse strand, counting down.
TCCTTTTAATTACAAAATTCCACAAGGCTGGTACTCGGCCATTTGGGCGCCAGCTGCGATGTCAAGTGGCTGAAAGAAAAGCCTGTCAGTAGTGAGACGAGGCTTTAGATCCTCGTTTGATTCATTTAGTCAGCTACAGGACTCGTTAAACTAACGTAGCATACTTTTCAGGGCTGCAAATTCTGCAGAGAACAAAATAAAAAAAATCCTGATTTGCTAAGGAATTTTATTTAATTATGATAACATTTTTAATGTAAGAAAAGCATTGGTGTTTTATGGTTTTAAATTAATATTTTTCAAATGAAGTTTTATTAAGAAAATTTATATTTTACTAAGCATATCTTTTAGTACCTAGTTTTATAATTATTTTATTTTTTTGTATTTCCTTAATTTTATATTTATCTGGATTACCCTGTTTTTCTTTCTGTGCTCCAAAATATCTTGACATTGTTTGTCCTGCTGACGCGCTCAGAAGTCATGTCCTGCCCAGCATCCGTTGCTGACACTCTCCAGCTTCCCCTCTCCGCAGCTTCACCTCTTCACAGCTTCACCTCACCACGCAATTAGTGAAACTGCCAGTTTGGCACATTTCGACTCGACCGGCATCCTTCTTCGCACTGGCTCAAAAGGCTTTTTGCATTTAAATTGGCATCAACTCGGCCACAACAACCCGACGATACGTCCGTGATAAACCCCGATTCTGGCTGGCTGGCCGGAATACACTTAATTATGCTCCTTAATTGCCACGGCATCGAGTGTCTGCATGGAACAGGGCGTTCGCCTCGCATTCAAATGCCGATTGACGAACCAAAAATAATTGAAATTCAAATTCGGGACTCACAATTGCGGACACGTTCAAGGCGCCGCAACAATTGTGTGGAAGAAAGCCCGAAAGACTTTTCTTCTTGGCGGGGTTTCTCGCCTTAATTTTATGAATTTTATTTGCATTTGTGAATGTCTGCAATTTATATTGATAAGGAATTCTTTTAGGTTGGCAAAAATATAAGAAAAAGTTGCTTAAAGATCCTCAAAGTCACTTGCAACTGAGTTGTGGTATATTTTACAGAAATAATTAAATGTATTTAGATATTTATTTAATAAATAATTATGCACAAAAAAGAAAGGATTGTGAAACATCCGAAAAAATATATTTTCCCTAGAGCTAATTTAACCTTAATCTATGCTAACTTCTTTTCTTGATCTTTGCCTTTTTTAAACCCCTCTGCTGGTGGTTTCCCTTGTTAAGACGTAAATATACAAAACCTTGTTTCATAAATGCTTGGCCCGAGGCCTGGAATCCGGATGGTATTGTTGGCTTAACATGCAAATTGCTCTGCAAACAACCGAGTCGTTGGCAAAATTACGCATACGCAGCGTTAGCCGAACGATGGCTGATAAAAACGGTGCTTAATGTGTGCTAAGCACTTGGTAAATGCTTGCCAACTGACAGAAGCGACTTTAGCATCCGCTCGATTATCCAATTTAAAGTTTTTCACTCGAGAACTCTTTCGGAAATTGTCTGCTAATCTGCAGAATGCAGGATAACTTGACTACGATATGGTAGGACATAATCCTTCGCTCACCCCTTTTTCGAATTCAAATTATCGCAGAATCAAAGGGATAATTAGACAAACTGAAATTCTAATTAAATTTCTATTGTTGCGCTTACATTGTGGCAATCGCATTATGCCAGTTGCATTACACAACTACATAAACACGAGGACGAACACCACGAGGTCCCCCCATTCATTATTTGATTTGAACGCGGAATCCGCTTAACGTAAACATATTCCCATGGAAATCGAAATTGAAATGGAAATGGCAGTGGCAGTGGCAGTGGCAATGGCAATGGCTTTTTAAAGGCTGCCCCATGTGACAGCGGGAAGCATTCGTGGTGCAATTTCCGCAAATTAAAAGATATCACTTACAGCAAAATAATTTTCCAAACCGCAAAAAGTTAGCCTCCGGGGGGCGGAGAGCAATGCAAACATGACACACCCAAACGATTTTTGTTCGCTGAAAATTCAACTGGCGTTTGCGATTTCGGTTTTTTCTTTTTGTTTTGTTCACCGCGTTGACAGCAAATTGAATTAGAAACGCATTTTCCTGAACAAAACTGACCGCTTGTTTTGGGAACATGGCTGAAGTACTGTTAGTTGGATCTGATTTGGCGGCAAGGCTATCGATTTATTACAGAGACATCGATAAATGTTCGATATGCTTTATCGAAATACAAGAATCTTTTGCTTCTGAGATTTTTAAGGGTCTCAAATTTTATTTAAGGTCATTTTGATTAAAAATATATGTGTTTTACAAGGGGAAAACTATTGAAAAAATCAGAAAAAATTTCACTTTTGGAAAATGATTAATATAAAGAAACTACTTCCAGAATTAATACAAAATTTTGAAAGAGTCAGTCTTGCTTTGTTTCCAATTTATTTTTAATTATTTTAAAGCTTTTATTGTACCAAATTTTCATATTTAAATCTATTATTTATTTTCTTTGCTATGCAAATAAATCGATAAAAATCGACTCGTAGGCATTTAAGGCAGAAAATACCCCTTAGATCGAGTGAGAGTCGCATTGCGCTGATGGTAGATGCAAGAGGCAGCGGCATAGATGCCGGATGTGAACAATGACAAACCGCAAAAATTCAATTTAAAGTTTGTATTTCAATGCCGAGTTCCCAAACACACACAGACCGCGTTCCAAATGTGCGTCTGTGTGTCAGTGTGTGTGTGGAGGAGGGGAAAGGCAGTAGCTAGAACATCGAGCCAAGTGCCAAGGGATACGTGCATGTAATTTGAAAATATTGAACTGTGAACAAGTTTAGCATCCGACGCCAAGGAATCCGGACACGGCAAATTTATTATGCCTGAGAGCAGAGTTCGGATGCAGCCAAGTCAGAAACAGTAAGCAAGGAAATGCAAAATTCATGGCTCCATTCCATAAAACCCTGGCCATTGATATCCGGCTACCACCTAAAGCATAGATATGATTGGCAGGCCGAAGGATTCCATCATCTTTATATTTACATAACAATTAGGTGTTGGTATTTTCCTTTAAACACATTTCTGTGGACAGAAATTTTAAAAGGAAGCTTGTCCTATGCAATAAGAATTTTAAAAAATATTTTGATATTAATATAGACATTAATTTAGACAGAAATTAGTACCGAATTTTAGCTAAGAATTATTACTAAATTATAATAATATAAACAAATATATATACCCAGTCCAGTAAGAACTCAGAATTCAAATATTATTCCTTGTTTAAATAACAAAATTACACTTTTTTTGTTTAGCTCCCAGCGGTTCTGAATTTTATGATTTAGTAGTTTTGTGTGAATGCCTGGATTTCCCGCGGATTTTTATGTTTACTGTGGGACTTAGCTCAGATCCGCCACAGCAGCAAAGCAAAGTACAAAATCAGAAATCCCCTAACGACGCACACTGAGGCAAATATGTGTGCGCACACATGCAATATTTTAGCATTTGTCATAATTACAAAGCCACGCCCGTGGGAAGCCTGCGGCGAAGGAGCCAGGAGTGTGGAGCTACCGGAGGGTAAAGGGAAAAGACCATAAAGTGAAAAGAAAATGCGCGAATTTGAAAATTTCATCTCTTTTGGGTTGGCATGGCAGCCTCAAATATGTTTTCAGCCAGCCACACCCAACGCAGCAGCGCCTTTGGTCGACAATTATTAACGTCTTACCGAAAGGGCGGCGGCACATTTATGACTGCACTTTTCACATCCGTTTCCGCATCCGTCTGTCGGCACGCCCACACAAACGTGTAGGGACACTGAAAGAAATTTAAGGTGGTTTTTAGCATGATAAGTTCATATTTATTAAGCAAACAAATAAAGTTTTAAGCTATTACTAATTTTAGAGTAAACCGAAGTGGAGTTTTCCTTTTTGTTGTAAGGAAAAGTTTAACTAGACGTTAACTTGTTTTATTTTGTTAACGTTATTTGTTAACGTTAAGCTTATTTAGACGTTAACTTTACAATTTAATCAATTTAAAGCCATACAAAATTTTGAAACTTATATTTAGCCTTAAAAATAACTGAAAGGTCTCGAGCAAAAGTTTACCCTTCCTTTTCTTTTCCTTAAATAATTTTATTATTATTATTATTTAATTTTCTCTCATTTATAAATAATATTTTCTCTCTGTGCCGCTGCGCACACTGTCAGAAATTCATTCATTTCTTTGGGGCGTAGAGCAAACAGGTCGGTGGGTGCGGTCGCTGTTTGCTGGCAACAGCGAAAGCAATTTCACTTTACATTTGTTTTACGGCATTTGCTGCCACACATCTGTGCTCCGCCGAAGAAAGGTGGTTGGGTTGGGTGGTTCGGGTGGTTTGTGGGTTGTGGATTGTGGGCGGTGCTGCGGCGACAATATGTTTGCTGCGTTTCTTCACCCTCTGCAACTCGCCGCCGCCGCCGCCTGGCTGCTCCGGTGATAAGTATTTATTATTATGCCTCTTAATGGGCGAAATGCTTTGCTTTGTGCTTTTAACCAAATGAGTTTCCCTCATTAGAGTACCTCTCTGGCTTCCACTCCGTCTGTTTGAAGGTATTTCTACAAAGGCAGAGGAAAATTCCAAGAACAAGGATCACTTTGGAGAAGTTTAGGAATAAGAGTTCCTTGCAGGATTCAATTAAAAAGGAAGTTGCAAAGGAGGAAATTAGAAAACAGAGAAATAAATGGAACCTTAAAAGCATTTTAAATATAAGTGTATGAACTGTTTTCATTTCTAAATTAAAATATACAATTACCAATTTTTTTTCCAGTACATTAACATTTGAATTTTAAATATATAAAGGACTTATTCTTCTCCGAAATAAAATTCTCATTTAACTAAGCTGGAAGGAGTCCTCAACGCTTGCTTATTATTTTTACATATTTACACATTTGACTCAAAGAACCAAGCAGCTTGTTTTGAAAATCCTTAAATTTTAAATTAGCTTTTAGGGAAATGCAAGCACTCGAATCGCTTTGTTAATTGTTCGCATAAAAAGGAAAATGCCTTGGCATCTACATTAAAATTTCCCAGGATACCAAAGAAACCTGCGAAAGGATGAGCCAATAAACTTGATGCGGCCCATTAACACAGTGCGTCTTTAATTATCCGTGCAGAGAATAAAATATATATGCGCGTATTTATTGCGACAGCATCCTTCCAGCTGTTTTCACTTTATGCCGGCACAGATTTGCGGGATCCTGTTTCATGTTTGCATTTATGGTTTATTGTCTGCCGCATAAAGCATTTTGTTGCGGGCGCAGCAATAAACGCAACGCATATTGGCAGTTCCACAATTCACGCTTGAATTTTCGGGGCGGCGCAAAAGGATATGAGTTATATGCATTTCGGGGAAAGATTCGATTTCATCGGCAGTCCACCGCCGTTGCCCCAGTTGGCGGTTATTAAAACGCAATATATACCGCCTTGGCCCGTCCTCAATTTATGAATAATTCAGGCGAGTTTTCCTTTGTGCTCGCTCGCTTGCTTCCCATTTCGAAAAGGCAGAGCGGGTTTTCACCCGCCTCAATATGCAGATTATTAATTTACAGAGCGTGGCAACATGCGAAATTATTTTAAATGCATCGCGATATTGAGGGAAACCCCCTGAGGGAGGGTCGTATGAAATGACGGGGGCCGCTTTTAAAATAAGAAATTAATATCACGCCCCCAGGCAGGCAGCTGCGAAGGTCAGGGGTCAGCCTTGAAACGAGGTTAAGGTAAAAAGTCGAGTGGGTGGTTGGGATGCGATGGTACGTGAGGGATTTTCCGACCCTCAACGTAATTTGATAGCGTTTTGTTTAGTTCATTGGGCACGAAAGAAGGCAAGTCCTTAAGGGATATTAGTTTCCTTTCACTGAATATTGCTCTATTGCTTCGAGGAAAAAAAAAAGAAAACTTGAAAAGAAAATTGCCCTCCTGGAACTACAAGAAATTAACTTTTGGGTATATGAATTTTCCTGGAAATGGACTTCAGGAAAATATAATTAAATAGGTTTTAATTTAAGACATTAAGACGTAATATAAATAATTTTTTGACTTGGGAAGTTGTTCATTATTTATTTATATATATTTTATTTATTAAATAACTAGAATATAAACAAGCCTCTACCTTTATATTTCTTTACTGAATAATATAGAAATTATAATAACAAAAAGGATGTAAGATTTCCAGAATTCCTCGAAGAGAGCAATTAAAAAACATCTATTAATAAATCATAAGTTAAGTGTTAGAGGAGTCCCGGAAAAGCCAGCCAGGTTGGCCATAAAGGTTATGGTTTTTCGTCCACTTGGGTTACCCCCAAGGTCCACATCCAATTAAAAATTAAAACAATACTTTCGCCGAGGACAGGTCACGTTGGGATGCGATGCCGGCCGTAGTGACCGTAAACTCGCATTATTAACAAGTTGTGAGCAAATGGATTTGCGCCAAGCCATCCCACCCACCCTTGACTCCTAGTCAGCTTACCCATTTCAAAACCCGTCCGGCAATTTAGCCATCCATTTCTGGGTTTTGGGTGTCGCACGGGACGGCACGTAAACATAATTAGACGCACATTTAAAAGGTCGTTAAACGCCGCAGCAAACAACACGACCGCCCAGGAGAAGACCCATCTCAGGGAACCCCTTTTCTGGGGGCCCTTCCTAGCCAGAAGCTGACCCAGGCGCCACTCGCGCGTATTTGCATCTGGCCAAAGTGCCTGCCATTGCCACTGCCCATGGCTTTGCCCTCGTCGGCGCGTGACTGGGAAAATGAAAACTGCTGGCGACACTGAAGTGAAGTGAACACTCGGAGAAAATTCTATGATTTTCGAGGAACTTAAAGTCAGTTACTATTTATTATATATTTATTTATTTAACAAAAAGCAGATTTCTAATTTATATTTTATATTAATTTTATTTTCTATATTTTGTATATTTTTTTTTTTTGAGTGCCTCAGCAACAGCGTTAACATTGGCAATAGAACATCCTTAATGTCTGCAACAGCAACAACAACACGTAAACACCATTAGCATCGTTGAGTCGTGGCACACAGCTACATCTGCCACTGGAAAGTGTGTGCTAAAGGTGCACTTCAGTGCGCTGTCAACGACTTGACATTGTTTCAAGAGCGAGAAATGCGACTTTGAAGCCTTGAAACACTCGCATTCGCCTTCGCCAGCAAATCGTAAGAGCAATGACAACATGCACAGTGTGCAAGGCAGACCGACATCTGTCCTGTAGTTTTGAATTATGAACATGGACCCAAAACTCAGTCAAGCAAAATTCTGAATTCTTAAATTTTTGAAAGAGGGATGTAAGCATCAGTAGCTTCTAGGATTAACATCGAAATTAAATATACCAATCTAGGCAATATTTAATGGCTGAAATGATTTTATATATTTTTATTAACTTCTTCAATGCTGTTTAGGGAAAATTAATGTTTAGAGAGATATGATTAATGGTTTTTTTATTCCTAAATAAATTTAAACAAACTCCTTTAATTTTCAATAGCTTTCAAGATAAATTAATGAGTTATTGGAAGCTATATTAGGGTACTAGGGATTGTCTTTAATAGCTTCCATATAACGTATACGACTAGTTGAACCAAAGCTTTAACGTATGAATTGTCTCTTATGCTATTGAATATTTAATTAAATTTTAAAAATGTTGCCACGAATTATAAAATATTAATAAATAAATAATATAGCTAAACCAACGAATTATTTTTATAATAAATGCTAGGAAATATTTATAAAAACGTAAACGGACAAGACTAGTAGAACCAATAATTTTTGATTACAAAAAGTAATCATTTTCCAAGACCAATTTCCTGGAAATCGTATAATGTAGGGTAAACTTTGACATAAATATAACCAAAAACCTTAACTAAAATGTAAAAACCTAAGACAGTTCATGTTAATCTTATTGTCTTACTCCACCACCACTCATGGACTTTGACCCAGGTAACTTATGTCTGGACTACCTAAACCTCTGCCCAGGTGCCAAGCCCCCCCTAAGTCAACACGTGGCTTCTGGCAAAGTGCCCAAACCAAACCCAGACCCATCGTTGTCTGCCTCCCATCAGATTCACCAGATGGGACTTGGTAGCACTTTGGTTGCCCATCTGGACCTTCGGAGAGGTACCTAGAATTTCGTGGGGATTGTGCAATAAAAATGCAACGTTTATAGCTGGTCGCTGTCGTAGCCTTGCTGTGGTTTCCTCGCAACCACGTTCACTTCACCTCCTGCCTCACTCCCCACTCCCCACCCCCCATTTGCCACTCTCCAATGGAAACTGTAACACACTAACACTCCATTTATGCACAGTAGCTCAAGAAATGAAAATTCTGCTTAAAAATAAATGTTACTTAAAGGGAAGTAGGAAAAAACTATCAAGATAATTTTAATAATTAGTACTTTAATCATTTCTATCATACCTTAAATGTAATTTTAATTTGAAATTATTTTTCATACAATTATAGAACTTCCTTGAGTCCTTCTTTTCAAAGTTATTCCAAGAATCCCTGTAAATATTAATAAAAAACATTTTCCATCTCCAGCTTAGAGCCACTGTGTGTCCGTTAAGTCGTGACCTCTGCGAGTGGCCATTAACGCTTTTTTATCTGTTCATAAATTTTAATTTTGGCAAAATACTCCAAGTACGTGCCCGAGCCCCTCACCGCTTCCCGTTGCCTCTCAACTTGAAACGAAGCCACCATAATTCTTTGCCCAGCTTTCGGAGTGGGTCCGGGCCTGGGTTCAAGTCAGGGTCCGGGTCTTCCCTTCGTGTTTGCCCTGCGTTTTCATTTTGGCCAAGAGAAATATGACTTGGTGGCTGCCTGTGGCCGTGCAGTTTTCCTTCACCGTCTTTGAGTCGAGGACCCGTAACCTTATTTCGCCAGCGGAGCATCCTCGGCGCTGGCGGGCTTGTTTATCGTCCTTTGCATCTCATTGAGCTCGCCGTCTCCCGCCCACTTACACTTGCCTGCTCACAAACGCTTTTCCGGTATCTCAGGAGGGGTGGTATAGGGTAGAGACTTTGCGGGTCTTGCTCCGTGTCTTGCCTTTTTCCCCGTCTTGCCTGACTCCTCCGCACTTTTCAGTTTTCCATTGCATATTTAACCTAATTAAAATGAGTTATGTGAGACAGGTGGAGAGAGCGTGTTAATCCTTGACCTGCTGACTTTGCCGGAGCTCATTTTACCAGTCGCCCAAGTGGCGCCTTCAGCTGAAGATGTTTCGCTTTGCTATCACACAAAATGTTTACCATTCGCTTTTAACGTTTTCAACGTTTTTCTTTGCCGTTTAGACATGGTCTGGTGGAGATGTCTTGCCTGGCAATTTGAAATTGGATTTTAAAATAGAAGAAATATGGGGAAAGGTGAAGTCTAGATGAAGACTAAATGGTAGTGATTTTAGAATTATTATTTTTAAATGTTAATACTTAAATTTAAATGAATTTTAATGCTGAAATCAAAGAAGTAAACTGCGGTTTGGCATCATGTAATTGTTGTTAAAGTAATTTGTAGAATATTTTAAACAAAAGTGTCTTAATCAGTTATAAAAATATAAAAGTATTTGCGTTCTGGAAAATATTTCTGTTTTCATTAAAACACCATTTTGTATTTTATTTTCTTTAACAAAAAGTATAACACACATATTCCCTGAAAATAGAAGCCACCAGGAAGTCAAAGTCACCTTCATCCATGCGGGAAAACTAGCTTAGCCACTTACAGCTCCACACTTACAGCTCCACACTTACACCTCCCTACACCTTCAAGTTACCTTTACCTTACTCTAACCTTTATCCCCTGTATCTTATCATTGCAGGTATGTTAATAGAGCCAACTCTCTCCTCAACAAGTGGATCTCCTTCTGGGCCGGACAAGGAGCAAACAATGACCAAGACCAAAGAGCCAAACTAAACTAATGAATTTATGTACGAGGAGGTGCAAGGTGCAAAACGCACAGGGCCGGGCAAAGGCTCTCTAACTGAAAGTACTTAAGCCCATAAAATATTCAAGCCGTGAACATGTGGGGAAAATTACAAAGAGCGGGCCGGAAAAGGCGCACAAAAATCCGGAATCCGGCACGCAAGCAGGGGAAAACCGTAGAAGAGAAAGGAGAGAAAACATGGAGGGACAGACACTCGACAGAGTAACGAAATCCTAAGTAGGCATTACACACAAAGACACTGGGAGAAAAAAGCTTGATTAGGTTATTAAATTTACCTCGGAAATGCTAAGGAAAACTAGTAATTAAATCTAGTTTTTAATGTTAATTTTCTCTATAAATTTAATATATTTTTTAAATGAAAAGTTAACCTTGTAATTAATAATTTCTGAGAGGCTCTTTTAACATCCAGTTTTCACTGTTTTTCTTCTGTGCACCCTTAAACCTCCTACAGTTTTCTGAAAAAGTCGCAGTCTCACAATTTGCCATTGTCAGTTTAGGGGGCGTGTATGTTTGGTAGGGAGCGAAGGTCTTACCCTTGCCCCGGGGAATAGGCAGCCAGCCACTGATTGAAAAGAAAATTACGGGCAAGTAGTTGGCCGGGTGGTCGCCAGATGGTCTCGACAACGACAACGGGCCACGGTGACGTCTGTGCTGCTGCTGATGAGCAGCATAAATGTCCTGCGGAAGGGCAGGAACGAGAGGAAACGGAAGCAAGCGGCGCCGCCAGTGGGACCAGCAGCAGCCTTGAGCTCCGGAAGTGGTAAAAGCCAAGGGGGCCAAGGGGGCTCTCCACGCTCAACGCTCCAAGCCATTTGCATTTAAGAGTACACATTGAGATGTCTATGTCCCTAGACAGCATCCGCTGATGGCAACTGTTTCTTTCTGCTCGAGAGAACAGGTTTCCTTTCTCGCATTTACTGTGGTTTTAACAACTCTGCTTAACTCATAGTTTTTACATATATCAAAATCTTTGAATAAACTAGTAAAATTTTATTTAAATTGAATTTCCAAAATAGAAAAATGATTTCATTTTCTATATATTTTCTTGTCTTTACCCTCATTTCATCCCACTGTACTGCCTGTGGAGCTGGCTAAAAGGGGCTTAAAAGGCGTGGAGCACGTTGTGGATATTAAGCATGTCCTTAAGCATAAAATGTCAATAAGTGCACCCAATCGATGCTAAGCAGTTTACATTGCGACAAGCCACTGAGGCACCGTCTTGCCACTTTCCAGTGCCCTCCTGCCTGCCAATATCCTTCGATTTCGAACAGGAACTTTGCTAACAATGCAAAGGACTCGGAAAAGCACAATCACACACACACACTTATACATGCTTGAAGCTTATCTTTATGCAGTCGTCTCATATTTTCCGATAAACGTATTTGAAAAAGCGAATTTTCGCTAAAATTGCACGGGTATCAAATTTAGCTGAGGAATAAGTGGATGATCAGTGCAGCTTTAAAGGTGAAATTTATATATTTTTTAAATTATTTTTTTATTGGCAATTAGCTTACAGATTTATATTATTAACTGGGTAAAGTAAATATTTATTAGAAACAGAAGAGTCACAAGTTTAAAACACTTAACGAATATGAATTATTTATGGTTCAAAGAATATTCTCTGTAGGAAATGCAGGCGGATCTAATGGGTAATTTCATCCTTTTATCACGCCTTTATCACCCATTCATCACAGGTGAACAAGTATTTTTAGAGGGTTTACCCAATACTGTTCATAATAGACCTCTATTTTCGTCTATCGATGCCGTCTTATCCGCATGTCACTCACTTCCGAACATTTCTAATTTCTTTGTTAAAACAAAGAACACTTTTCTTATCAGCTTGTTGTGGTATCTCTACAAGCACAATACAAGTCTGAGGCCTCTCAACTTAAATATAGCCAAGGGTTGGCCAACGAAATCAGTTTGTTGAGTTCCGGAAGAGCTGACGGTCTAACCGAGACAATGAGAGGTACTAAAAGCAGAGTCAGATCTGTGCTGGAAGACTAAAGATAGCTCACCGTAGTTCCGCAATGTCACATCCACATGGTCTTTTTGCTGGCCTACTTAACCAGAACCCAGGCTTACTCGTTGGAGGAGAAGTGCCGACTCTTGGCTGGAGAGGACTACATGGGAGATCCCAGCGACTGCCAGGGCTGGGCTTATTGCCGGGACAACAGGCTCATCAATCGAAGTAGCTGCTCGGGGGGCAAGCTGTACAATTTCCGAGATGGAACCTGCAAGGAGGCGACGGAGGCAAAGTGTTATTCCAACCTGAAGGAAATCTGTTCCAACCTGCAGCCGGGTGACTATGCTGCCGATCCGGCCGATTGCCGGAGATTCGTCAGCTGTGAGGCCAGAGAGTATGCCTCCGGCGGTGACTGCGGCGAGGATCAGGTGTTCAGTAACAAGCTGCAAACCTGTGTGGCAGAGGTCTCCGGCTGTCCGCAGAACAATATCTGCTCCCACATGAAGGACGGCTTGCTTATGGCGGATCCCCAGACCTGCAACAAATACTATAAATGTCACAATGGCTTTGCCACCGCGTTGAATTGCTCCGCTGGTCGGTACTTTAACAGAATCACAGGTCACTGTCAGTCCTGGTTGCCGGAACACTGCTCCAAGGATGACGAAACCGTGCCTATAATGCCCCCTTCCAAGGATTCACATATCTGCTCCAAGTACTATCAAGCGGATCGATCCGGAGAGCAGCACTTCCCGGATCTTATGACCTGCTTTGGGTACTACACCTGCACCTCTCAGTTTGATGTGGGCGAGTGGAACAGCTGTCCCTGGGGCACTCACTTTCTGTGGTGGAGCGAAAGCTGCGGTTCGCCGGAGGGCAACAGCTGCTCCTACGATCGCTGTGGGAACTTGAATCTCCTAATGGTGGCCACCATAAACACGGGCTGTCGGGAGTACACCGTCTGCCGGGATTATCGCTCCACGAAATCGGAAAAGTGCCCCGAGGATTATCCGTACTTTGACGAGCTAAGTGGTCAGTGCAGCCGAAAGTTTCCCAATCACAGGGTGTGCTATATGGATGGTTGAGGGATCATCGCAGTAGGGTTTCTGTAAGCTTGATTTTTTCTAATCTCAATTAGATTTCTTTATGAATTGTTTGTAAATGAAAATAATTTGTAAATATATTATTTATTATAATATATTTTAATGATTTAAATATTCCGTTTTATTTTTTCTTTACTTTTTTTTCTAACGTATGTTAGAAACCTACAATTTGGCAACAAATATAGAAACGAATGTGTCTCAGACAAGATTT
>JAEIIL010000996.1:0-15290 GCA_018905715.1 Drosophila lini | reverse complement strand
GATACAGCCCTTTGAACTTCGAGTATTGAACTCGTGTTACAGTTTTGCTCGTCAGTGTATCTCTTTGCCTTAATCTCTTACAGAAACCGATCTGATGGGCGCCGGCGAGTGGACGGGATCATCGAGTTCAGCGGCGGCCTACTATCACAGCCACGCCCACCACCATCCCCACGCCCACCATCCGCACCATGCCCACGCCCATGCCCACCTGCAGCACCAAATGGCTTTGCCGCCGCCGCCACCGCCACCAGCCGCCGCTCCCGTTTCGGTGGGCGGCAACGGAGCCACCATGGGCGTGGGCGTGGGCGTGGGCGTGGGCATGGGGATGAATCATTATGGCGGCGGCTACGATTCGGCCAACTCCCTGGAGGCCGGCAACTATGCTGCCCACCTGCCCGCCGTGCTGCCCGAGATGCATGGCCATGGATTCGCCACGGATCCCTACCAGACAGCTGGCTATGGCAGCAGCAGCGTGGGTGTGGCCGGCGGCGGCAGTGCCTCCAAGTCGGAGCTGGACTACGGCGGGGGCTACAATCAGGCGTGGTCGAATGGCTACCAGAACTACCAGTACGGCAGCTGCTCGGCCACGGCCCAATATGGTCCACAGGCGGCGCCGCCTCCTCCGCCGCCGCCGCCGCCGCCCGTGGTGCTGTATCCGCAGCTGTACTCTACGGTCAACCAGAATCAGATCCACCTCCATCTGCACAGTAGCGAGAAGCTGGAGCAGTACCTGGGCTCCGCCACCGGCGGCGAGCAGCTGACCATCAGTTCGCTGACCGGCAGCAGCCGCTCCAGCATCGAAATTGGCGGGAATCAGGGGGATCAATACCAACAGCAGCAGCAGCAGCAGCAGCACCTGACCCATCCGCATTCATCGCATGGCCAGCATGGCCAGGTGGTGGAGTCCTCCAATGAGGTCGGCGGCGTTGTGGTGGAGGCCGCACGGGAGGAGGACGTGGGCGATCTCACGCAGGTGTGGCGACCCTATTGACCCAGTCGGATAACCCGTCCAGTCCCGCCCTCCTTTGCCACTCACGCCCATGTCCACCCACATCCGCATCCGCATCCGCATCAACACCCACCGCTGCACCTGCACATCGAACTGAACTAGGCGAGCAGCAAGATCAAGAACTGTACAATTTTTTTTTTTTTTTTTTTTTAGGATAATAAAGTATGTTTAACTTAATAACCCCCAGATATCGGAGAGCTGTACATAAAGTTTATATATCCTAGGGAATAATCATAAACTCGAAAGGCCCTGTTTCCATTTTTGTTTTCAGAGAGTTTCGAAATATCGTTACTGTATTGATATATAGATAAATCTGTGAGATACATCGATTTTTTGTTTGATATGTTATCGGAATGGGCGGACAAATTAATTACCTTATTTTTATTTTTTGTTTTTATATTTTGATAATATAAATTTTAAGTTAAATTTGATATTTTTTATATTTTGAATTTGGAAAGAAAAGGACGGCAGAGAATTTCGATATATCAGTACTGTATCGATATTTAAAATGAAAGTCGATAGATAAGTCTATGCGATAAATTGATTTTGTTGTTTGAATGAGAGGCAATTTAAGTAAATTATATTTTTCTATAATATCGACTTGTTAAGATAAACTCGATACATTTTTTTAAATTTCGATTTATTAAAGTTTACAATATTTTCGATATTAATCACAGTTTAATTCAGATTTTACACAGACTCCAATTAGGAAACAGGGCCAATAGTCAGAGAAACTTCTTTAACTTGAACCAACAAAGATCTGGTATCTGCATAGAAAAAGTTTAAATATATTTAATCTACAAATATTCTTTCCACTTTAAAGACATAAATCATTACAATTTCGAGTTAAAGTTGTTCCTCTGCAGCCTAATAATACTATGAATAAAAATATTGATATAAACAAAGCCACCACCCACCCTGACACCTGTACATAATGGAATGTTTATAAATAAGATCTAAATTAAGCGTAAATTATGGAATATAAACAAATTACTTACCCAGAGAGCACCACCCTTCCTTCCCCTACAAATCATAGAGAAGCACCCCCTTTTTTTTTTTTTTATATATTTAAGCCTAGAAAGATACTCGATAATGCCGCACAACTATCTATAAATAAACATACATAAAGATATATATTAATATACCATTGTATACATTTTTTTTTCTGTTACCTTGTGTGTGTGTGTGTGTGATCCTGCCAAAGGATTCAAAGTGAAAGTAAAAAGCTGAAAAGATGAAGAGAAGACTATAAATAAAGTTATCGTATTTATTTTAAATTGAATTTGGTGTTTATTTAAGGTGCTCGTTGAATTATACAGATTTCTAGGGGTCCTAGGCTTCACTTATCTAATTTTAAAATTATGCAAACACTGTTTTTTTTTCGGCTGACCACAGCAACAACAACCGTGCAGAGTTAATTATGCGCATATTTTAGATTAGAAGCAACAACAGGCAACAAAAAATTCGCAACAATTGCGAAAAAAAAAAAATCATGCATTTTTGAGTGCGAAGCCCTAAAAATGAGCGTGTAAATAATAAATTAAAAGTTATTGCCAAACAGAAAGAACCACAAAGTGTGCACACACACACACCCCCCGCACACCGACCATCTCCGTCGACATATTTCTCCGGATGATCTCCGATCTCGGAGCTCGCATCTCCTGATCTTCAGCAGCTCTAGTTCCATTTTCCATTTTGCATTTTGCATTTTCGCCTCTTTTTCTGCGGTCGCTCCGTGGCATAAATAAATTGGAGAAGAAGCGGCTCTACGGCAGCAGTGGGTTAGCAGCAGCCTTAACCCCTTGGCACCCTTGCCGCCATTGCTGCCTGGCAGGCAAATCAAGGCGGGGCAGTCAAGTGTTAAATTGCAAAAGACATTTCCATTGTCGGCAATTGCGAAACGGAAACCCTAGACAAGAGATTCGAGACCCGAGACCCGCTGGGTGGGGTCTCCACCGATAATCTATACCCTATGGCCTATCCACTGGAAATAATCGATTGATCTCGTTCAAAGTCTTTGGAAAACTCAACTCTTGTTGTTCTATAAAGCACATATATTTAATAAATTGTTTCAATATTACAATAAACGTATATATTCAAGTTTAAAATCTTAAAATCATAACAGTAAACAACCATTTGATCAATAAACATTTAGTTTTAAATTAGATAATAAATCTGTAGGCTTCGGGAATCCCCAAACCCATATCCCCACGCCCTTCTCTTACACTGTAGAAGCCCGATCCAGGCAAGCGTTAAAGATCTCTCTCCCTCCTCCGGCTTGGCCTTTCTTCGGGCAGAAGCCCGACACACGTCTTAGCTTCGGTCCAGTATACATAGAGTAAGTGATCCACTCCAAGATCTTGCGGTGGCCCAGAACAAAAGGGGAGAAACACGGCGAGTCTCGGCGGGAAACTAGTAACTTTGTCAGCAGTTTATGATGGGCGACTTGAATTACCATTGTGGAGAGAAGAAGCCCAAGCCCAAGCCCAAGCCCAAGCCCAAGCCCAAGCCCAAGCCCAAGTCCAAGTCCAAGCCCAAGCCCAAGCTCAAGCCCAAGCTAATTAACTCACGATGAGGCGAAAGTAGAGTCCATCTCACATAGGCTACCGTGTGCAATGGGGGATGGAGGATGCCTGTCCTGGGTGGTCCCGTCCAGCAATCCCGAAGCAGAAAGGAAAGACCATTCATGAATGGATCGTTTTATGAATTGACAAAGGAGAGTCAAGCGAACTAAAGATAGAAGAATGTGTTGACCCATTTTCAAAATTTGTTTTGTCCTAGAATTTACCTTCGATTTTCCTGTTACCTAAATAAATCAGTGAGACATCTAAAGTCTAGTTTTCAGTCTTTTTTAAACCTTAAGCTTCGTCAGTCCATTTCCAAATTTAAACAAACTGTTGTACAAAGTTTTCTCCTGGACTAAAGATTTCTAAGATGTTGAGTCTTACCGCCGGTAAGATGGGACTTATTCTGCTGACCTGGATCTTGGTCACAGAATTTGGGCTTGCAGCCGCCAAGCTGGAGACCGAGACCTCGCTGGCCAATCAGCAAGTCCAAGGTTCCAATGACAAAGGGAAAATAAAGTCGTTGGAGGGCTCGTCCGACCAATCCACTATTCCAAACTACATATGGATCGCCGTAGCCGTAGCCGTTCAGATAATAGGGATTTACTACGTGCCCGAGTTCCAACTGGAGGATGCGACTGTCATCGAGGAAATCAGGGCGATCATCGAAGATCTTGAACTATTGGTGGAGATAGTGCGCCAAGACCTTGAGCTGAGGGTATTGTTGTTAGTGCTATGCAATTAAAATAAGCAATTTCTAAATTTATAAGGAGAATATATGTACGTATGTTTGACAGAGAAATATTTTATACATGGGTTTTACTACCTTTGGTTTATGATGTCATCAAGCTGATTTCGTTTTAACCTTTAAATTAGCAAATCAAATTAAATTATGGGTGATTCAGACGGCTCTGGGTGAGCATTACGCATAAAGTTTACAAAAATCACTGCGGACACATCTAACGATTTTGAGAATCGCCGAGAGAGGTGATTGGCCATTCCTGCTCTCCTTCTCTATGATCCTCTCTCTAGGATAACTTCCTGTTTTGCTTTCTCTCTTTTGAGATGGCTTTCATTAGCTATGTGAGTGGGTGGGGGGCTGAGAACTCAAACAAAGAACCTTTTCACCCACTCTACACCCTTTTTTTTTATTGCAATAAGCATCCCACAGATGCCGTCCCGCTCCGACATGCGTTAAGCGGAAACTGTTAGAGTAACGGTGAATGCCAGTGCGAATGTAAACGTAACGGTAACTGTGCTACTTTGTCTGCGAATTTCGCTGAACAACAAAGCAAATGAAGTTGTATTCATCTCATTTGGGGTGCGTGTTTTCCGCAAATAAACCAAAATGAAATCCGCAACAACAAAATCAAACGGAGCGGAACGGCACCGAGGAGAGCAGCGGCAAAAACAACAATTACAATAGCAGTTAAGCGCCACCCACAACACACACATACACACACTAACACTCACAAAAAAAAAAACAAATTCAGAACTCAACTTGGCTTGAAAAATAAAGAAAAAGAAAACACAAGTGAAAAGCACCAACACCAACAACAAATTAAACGAACGCTGAAAAGTTACCACCCACAAAAAAGAGCGTTTCTGAAAGAGAGAACGCAGGGAAGAGAGCATTCCAAATGATTAAGAGAAATGTGTGCCAGTGAAGCTGACAATAAGAGGAGCAACCGAGCCGCTGTTTAAGGGGGGTAAGAGATGCAACACCTTTGAACAGGTAGAATTTTCAGAAGGGTATTCAGTTAATGATAATTGCAATGTAAAAGCTTTGAAAAATTGAGCAAACTTTTTTTTCCAATAATTTATTTGACTATTGGCAATCAGAACCTATGAGGACTTTTAATCGTAATTATTATTGTTAGCCACTTGAAAATCAGGTGCAAGAACACATTTCTTCGGGTTTTGTTTAATATTTCACTTTTTTTTTTTGCGCTTATGGTAAGTATACAATTTTTATTCATTTTTACCTACTTTACTATGTAATATTTATCATAATTTTATATTAAACATATTAAGTCTAGCTACTTGAAACAAGTACCAACAGCTGATTTACTCTCTTAAAAGTGCCCTCTCTTCACCCACACATTCTGCTCTCTCTCCTTCTGTTTCTCGTTCCATCCCTCCCTCTCTCTTTACTTTTTTTTATCAGTAAAATGATTCATTTTGCGTTTTTGGTCACTTGGCTTCGATTTGTTCATAATTATTTTGGGTTTATCATGCGAATCGCTCCACAATCCACCGAGAGAGAGCCGGGGCGTGTGATAACCCGATCTGGGGAGTTAGCCCGGTGCACAGGGCTTTCCCTATCGCCGCGCTTCTGACGTGTTTATCGAAGCCACTGGCACACGCCGCGTATGAGTAATGCGCCCCTTGATTTGCATACGGGGTAATGGGCCGAGATCGGGATATAGTAGATCGGCGGGCTCCGATCCCATTAAGTTGTCCGAGTTGGCGGCACGCATGCCGCACGCCTTGGGATTTGGCCAAAAAGTTGGTTAGTGTTTTTGCAGCACAGTTAAATCGTGGCATTAAAGTGTTAAACACCTGGTCCCCAGTCTTAGCACATCGCCAAATCAATTCTAACACTGAAAAAAATAATAGATATTATCGATAAACATAGATTTTATATTAAGTTTTTAATTTAATTAAAGTGAAAATAGAAAAATAAATTAGTTTAAATTGTTTTGATATTTTGATATCTAATAAATAATAATATCAATAAATATTAATTTTTATGTATATATATTATACAGGAATTATCCTTTTGATATACATCCCTACCTTGACTAACCTTTCCCCCAGTGCATTCCCATTCCGATGTGGGGCTTCGATTTCGTATGTAAATTTGATGCTTTGCCTAATTTGGCTTTTTTGACTTTTTGCTGGACACCAAATGAAATTAGCTTCGTTGCGTTGCAAAAACCATCGACCATCGACGCACATAGAAGCGGAATTGAAGCGAAAGGCATCATCAGGGCATCATGGGCGCCGAAGCGAAGGGGGGCTGCCGCTCGAGCAGGTGGGGGACGACTAATGTGTTGGCATGTGTCAGACACGCATCAAATGCAGCGACAGCCGGGAAGTTCGCAAAAAAAAATCACAACAGGATGGGTGCAAATGAGCGGTGTCCTGGACAGAGTGCACTCACCTGCAAAAGGCCAATTAATGAGTTTAGATAGATAATACCAATATATCTTATATACTTAATATTTTCTCTACCATTTGTATATTCAATATATTTATATTGATCTCTATTAGCATTTTATCAGACAAGAAATGATTAAGGCCTTCGTATAACCGAGATGATGAATCCCATGGGCTCTTTGTCTGATGGCCAAGATGACTATGAGGGCTTCCATAACGAATGATTCAACTGGATTCGTAGTCAACGACTCATGCTCGATGGCCATATATATATATAGCAACATAATGCAAATACCCTCTTGATTCATGGATTAATCACAAATCAGTAGCCTTGATTATAAAAATATCATAGAAAATATCATAAAGAGCTTGGAAAATTATGGTCAATACTCATGGATTTAGCTTGAAGTTCATTAAATCTCTGACTATATGGGGGAAAGCCCATGGGACACTCAAAAATCATAATCATTAAAAATATTTTTTAATTTATTTATTTTAAAAATATTATTAAGCTTAAGACTAAATTCGAATATTCAATAATTTCTATTACTGCCTTTTTACTTATTCTTTTTTCTTTCAGTGCATTCTCTGAAGGTCACAGGGACAACGACTGCTGGGGGATGGGCGGCTTTATTGGTTATGGGTGAAAGCGCGGTCGCCCTTGCGGCTGCTGCTGCTGCTGCTGCTGCTGTCACCCGCTTGCGACTTTCGATGATGCGTAGCAAAGGGCGCTACAACCCCCCACCCCCCGAAAAAAGAGTGGGGTCATAGGGTCAAAGGGGGGCTGGCTGGGTTACCTGTGAACTTGATTAGCGGTTTTCTGTTGTTGCCACTGCCACAGCGGCTGCCGCTGCCGCCGCATCATCCCCAAAAAACTTATCGCCGAGTGATTAGCGACTGCTAGTTGCTGCCACATCATTATAGCTACTTTATTAGCCTTTTGATTATTTTAGCACCAATTTGTTGTTACCGGTGTGCCGCTGCGATATCCAGCAGGGTATTACATTTCGATCACTGAACTGACAGAATCGACAAACTCTTTATCTAAATACTCTTTGCCATTAAGTAATATTTTTAAAAAACATAATTCTAATACCCAAAAATACATAAATATTTTTATATTTATTTTTCACAATATATAATATTGATTTGTATTAATTAATAATTATATAAATTAAGTGTAAGAAGTTTAATTTGAATCGAAAAACGTTTACAGTTCCTGAAATATTTTTTGTAAATCGTACTATAGTTAGTAGGTTAATAAAGTCAAGTAAAATTTTATTTTAATTATTGCTCAATTAAAAAAAAACTTTAAATATTAGAAAAAATACAAGCCCTAAACAAGGGTATTCCCCTTTTGGTTCCCTAAATCCTAAACCTGACTCTGGCCGCCGCCGCTGCTGCTGCCGCCCAACCGCATTCGCTTTGATGTTGTTGCTGGGATTTCGAAACCGCTTATTAAATATACGCAATGCAAATAAAATAATAAGCAGCATGGACACAACAAAAAAACAACAACAACAACAAAAAAAAAAAAACAAAAATGGGATAAACAAATTTATTTGCTGGCTAATTGAAAAATGAAAATGACTTTGCCCGCTCGACGAGTGCGTGTGAAGCGGTGAAAGTGCTCTCACCTGCGGTTGGGGGGGGGGGTAAATCGCGGGAAAATAGCTGGAAAATGGTTGGGAATTAAGGGGAAAACTAGAAGCGGAGGGCAATGGTCAAAGCAAAAATCCGCTGCAGTTTAAAATGATGTCAGGGCAATGGGGTCATCACTCAGAATAATCAGAAACTGACTAAAGTTTGACAAATAAACTTGATTTTATATAAATTATTTACTGGATAATTAAAATATTATCAATATGAGAGTGTTAAATATACATTTATTTTCATTTATTTTCACTTTCTATTTCCATTTCCCCCTAGAAAATCTGCGTTAGCGGAAGAACAATAATAAAAAAAATAAATATAATAAAACAGTTAGTGGCTTCTCGGACTTCTGGCCAAGTTCCCTGTATCGGGCAGAATCTGCTGCACGATTTGCCAAGCGGCCAAATGGGTAAAACCCAAGGCATAAGCTTTTTATTTATTTTTTTCTTTTTGCGTCAAGCTTATTTGTTTATAAGGCACAATTGAGCAATAACAACAAATAAGGGTAGATGCTGGTCGAATATTGAATGCTCTTTGTGGGAAATAATAATTAATAACTAATTTAACTATATAAGAAAATGTTTAATTAAATACAAAGCCTTAGTCCAAGATTCTTGTTGTTTCATAATAAAAAATCTATATTTAAAATATATATTTTTTTTATATTTAAAATTTGAATTTTTCAAGAAAATGTATATATATAAATAAACTCGAATTAAAATTGAATTACATTTTAGACACATTTTAACGGTTTCTAAAAACCTCAGTAATTTCTAGAGCAACCAAGAATATCCTTTGTTATCCTTAACAAAATTTAGAATTTCCTTACAGATGTAACTTTTATCCCAAAACAATTTCCATTCGCAAATTACCTCGATTTTCTTCACTGAACAGTATCAATAGTGACAATAGATCCGACTCCCTCTGAGTCCCCGAAGAGGCAGTGAATCACGCAACGATGACGACGGATGACGACGGATGACAACGCAATCGACGCTCCAGCCAGCTGGTCGCACCTCAGACTTATAGCCACAAATGTACCCATTTAGCCATATAGATTATATAGCCGTATGGCCATAGTCGGCGGCAGTTCGCGGTCCGGCGATCTGAGCCGCTGCACGTAACCCACGTATAACCCGGACACGGAGAGAAACTAGGAGCTCTTTTTAGATATTGTATTAAATATTACTTTATAAGAATTAAGACGACATTAAAAACAATATAAACATTTTGTAAGGATAAATATCAAGTTAAAATGCAATTTAAATTAATTATGGTTTTTGACACATTTCAAAAGCTTAAGAATAGACCTTAATAATAATAGAAAATGTTGGAAATCTTAAAGCATATGTGTACGTGATCTCTTCTTAATTTTTTACAGTGTATAGCAAGCATTGCCCTGAACTTGGACTCCCATTCGCAAGTCCATTCCACCGTATTTGTATGCAGGGCTCGTTCCTATCAATGGGAACTCCACAGCAAAAGCCGGCTACAAAGTTGGAACACTGACAAAAATATTTTGGGGCTTTAAAAAAGAAAAGAAAAATGTTCAACATAAGAAGCAAGAATCAGGTAAGGCAGAAAAAATACAATGATTACATTTGAAGAGAAAGTCGACATATAAAATGATAATTTAGATTAATAAATCTGATCTTTAATAACCGAAAAAATGCAAATAAATAAACACAACAAAAACTAAGAATATTTTCTAACAATATTAGAAATTTTAATAATATTAGAAATTTTGTTATTAAATAAATACAATATTAAAAATTTTGATATATTAAAATAAACGATATTTTTGATACGATATTAACCACCAAATGTTTTTCGATATATTAAATCGAACGATGGCTTAACTTTTAAACCTTTTTTATTATTATTTAAAGATAATTGAGCCTTTTTTGCTCTCAGTGCAGCGGCAACAATGCAAATTAACAATTAACGCAGGATATTTGGTGCAACCGCAGCCAGCGGAGCCGCGAAGGAGCCACGAAATAGAGATTGCCAATTTGTCGGCCTCTCGCCTTGGCTTTAACCCATTCAAGCCAGGGGGACAGCCGTAGAGAGAGAGAGAGAGAGAGAGAGGAGAGCTAACATAAATCAAAGCGTCCGCGTTGAGAGTCAGGAGGAAACCGGTTTCCCCCGTAGGGAACCCGGGCCACTCTATACCCTGAGGTAGGTTAGGGCGTGGGGGATCATCTCGGGGTCTCGACACGGGATTTGGCCGGGTTCCCGCTCGTACTAACTACAAGTACATATATCGACCCGACTGGAATCTGTCACAGCCAGTTGCGCGTGCCAAGTTGAGTCATTTGGATAATTCTGTCCGGGGATTTTCGACAGGGTCTCGCAAGGTGTGTGGGAAAAGGCAAATATGTGCAGCGGGGGCCGTGAAAAAGAGCATTTGATTTCAGGCTAAAATATTCAAAACTCACTAATTAGTAAATAAATAATTAATATAAATTTGTAAATGGTTAAACGTTCAAGAACTTGGCCTGGTTAAAATAAAAAGCGACAACAGTGCGTATGAATAATATTTATTTATTATAATAATATTTCTCGTTTCTCTTTCTTTCCGATTTTATTGGTTGAATGTGCATTAATCGCACATATATCGGAGCTTTAAAATATCGATTTTAATATAGATTTTTCATCAAATGTATAATATAATATATAAATATTATATTTCACCAAAAGGAAGGCCATGTGCGTATATAGTTTAGCTTGAAAGCGTTATAAAAATGATTGTTTATAGCTTAAAAAACCCACTAAAGCTCATTTACCTCTAGACAAAATCTAAACGCAATTGCAAATTAGTTAAGCAACTAATTCACAATTAAAGATCAATAGGTGATTTTCGCAACTTTGAAGGCATCTTTGACCTGGCCTGGTTTTTACGCTCTCACATTTGTAGAGGCGTGCGAATTCCCCGGAATTTTGTTGGCTGTTGCAGGTAACTGTTCTATTAATATACCACACCTGGGAACGGGCTGGGTGGACAGGTGTGTTGCGGTGGCTGTGTGGGGGTGGTGGTGGAAGGTAGAGATGACCAGAGATTGGCCCTTAGATCGAGGGGGGGGCATTTTTCAAATTGAAAAGTGAGCCGAAAAACCGCAAGGTTCTTAACTACCTCTATTTATTGGCTCACATAATAGATGCAAAGGGTCCTCAGGCCTGTCCTGTAAATACACTGGAAAAAATGCAGGAAATAAAAGGAAATAAAAGTATAAATAAAGTATAAGTCAAGGCAACATCATAAAACAACAAAAAAATACATAAATAAAAAATGCCTAATATTAAAATTTCCCTCAAATGTTTTTAGATTTGGTACCCCTCTTTTTCTGCAGTGTATTTCCTTCATTTGAGCTGTATCCTCTTCTGACTTTTGGCCTCCCATCCTGGTGCTTCTTCACCAATTCCGAGGACCAAGTGTGGCCCCCGATTTGGAAATGCAAAAACGCACCGGATGCACCGGCAGAGGAACATGCACTTGCACCTCCTCCTCCTCCTCCTCCTCCCCCTCCTTGCTAACCTTATGTCCCTTTTTTTGGGCCTCCTTTCAAGCCCCATGTAGATGGGACACAATCGAGCAGACAACGAAACCTACAATTTGATTATCGCAATGAGAATTGCAGCACTTGGCAACGACAACGATTCACTTGGGACCTGCGACCTGGGACCTGGAACCCTTCCAGAAGCGGAATAGGGTTAGGCTAAGGGGTTGGGGTTGGGGTTTCAAAAGGAGTAGGCTGGACAGCAGCACCCTTCCGAGTCGCGTTCGCATTTTGTCAACATGTGTAGCTGTCTGTTTTAATGGTCAATTTCTCACTCTAAATGGCTGCCGGTGCCAAAAGCCAAAGGAGCAGCGTAGCCCCTGGATCAGGAGGAGGATGATGATGATGGGTCAAGTGGCGAGCCCCGGGCTACGAGCAAATCTAAGGAGCATGAAGAGGCCTTAAAATACTCTTCTAAATGGAGAAGGATCCTAGACTTTGTAGGGAATTAAATATAAATAATTTGCAATTGTAGGAAACTGCTTTAACTTTGAAATCTATTGTTAAAGATTGAAATTATTATAATAAATAAATAATTGTATTCAAAGCTTAATTAATTCGGCCTTTTAAGGTGTTTCTTTATAATATATAAAATATATATTTATATAGGAAGCCTTAGGTTTTTAAATCTCCTTTAAAATGCGTCTCAAAGAACAGGTTTTTGGTATCCAATTTTGTGTAAATTCCATTTGTTTTCAATGTAAAGTTATAAATATAAAATTGTATTATTGTATGCTTAAGGTTTTACAAAACATACTGATTGTTTTAGTGTATTTTTCGTCTTATTACAGTTATTTTCTGAGCTGCAAAGAACACTAGCAAGGGAATAGATAGTCTGCTTGTATTTCATAAATTCCTTTCCCATTTCTTGTACAATTTCTAATAATTTTTAATAATAACAAATGCAAATACAAATTTTTACTATCGTAAATCATTATTGTTTCCACAGCCCACAAAAAAGGTAAAAACAAAATTAAACAGAATTTGCTACTTAAAAAATGTAACGCATATTTTTTTTAAACATTTTTAGACCATTGTTAAACTTCTAGTGATTCCTGGAGCATCCCAAAATATATTTTCTAAATTTGCAAAGTGCATATTGCAGTCGTTGCTACCCACAGTAATCCTCTAGATTGGCCATTTTTTCTTGGACCCCTTTTGCAGTCCGGAAGATGCGAACGGAACGCATTTTGCGGCCAGGGCACTGGCTCCTCCAACTGGGATCTCTGCCTGCTGACCAACTCCAACCACCAATTTCATCTCCAATTGCAGGGCGCATCTCCTGCTGCCGTTGGCCGGAAGTATAGCCAGAGGAATCATAGTTGGACCGGAGGAGGACTTTTGGAGGAGGAGCCATGTAGGCTCCTGAATCTCCATAAACTCCTGGTTGCCTACTCCTACTCCTTTTTGGGCCATCTTCTAATGGGAGCAAATCATTTACAGATGTCGCAACGCTTTGCATAAAAATTTGCTGTCACAGACAGCAGGAGGAGACCGCTAGACGATGCACCGCTCGGCCACTCAGCCAGTCGGCCACGCAACCACTGGTCCTCGGGGTCCACGTCCAACCCCCCGCCATTGCGGCCTGACCTTAAACGCTTTTCCAAGCAGGAAATGCATTTTCATTTAGCAGCGGAAGTAGGCTGCAAATGAGCTTTTAGTTTTTGCGCACCTTCGCTCC
Organism: Drosophila lini; assembly: GCA_018905715.1. Classification (NCBI taxonomy): domain Eukaryota; kingdom Metazoa; phylum Arthropoda; class Insecta; order Diptera; family Drosophilidae; genus Drosophila; species Drosophila lini. The sequence goes on along the minus strand of JAEIIL010000996.1, from coordinate 1,664 downwards.
TGGCGGCGCTCTTTTGCAGTCCGCATTTCCGGTTAACCGTTCGCCTGGATGATCCTGGACTGGCCACCGGTATGCTCCTCCACCTGTTGATGCACCTGCTCAAGCATTAGCATTAGCGGCGGCGGCCAGTCAATGCTGCATCGATTTGGTAGCAGGTCTAGGGTCTAGGGTCTAGGGGGTTACAGGATTGGTTTTGGGTCCAGCACTTCTGCCTCTGCCTCTGCCTCGGAAATATGCGTCTGCCACACGTCCGCTAAGCGGTTGTGTGTGTGTGTGTTTGGGCTCTGGCATATGGCTACACTCTTCAAAATAATGGTGATAGTGTGTATAGGTTTACAGATTTACAGACAAAAGTTTGCCTTTCATTTTTTTATTTTGTTCTTAATTATTAAATAGAGAGGAGACTCTAGGTAAACATTCGCTTAACTCTTAAATATCATATTTTAAATTTACCCATTTTGTGGCCATAATTTTGAGCAGTGCACACATAATCCTGGCATGACGTTCAATGAAGTTCATGGGTTAACTGGGCGTGGGTGAAATTTGTTTTTAATCGTATTAGCGGACACTTGAAATTAGTTTGGTCCGCAGGACTCAGATTAAAGGCTAATAACGTTCGAGGGTCAACACAAAGGGGTTACCAAGGAAGAAAACCCTAGATAAACATTAGGCAATACGCAAGATATATGGAAAACCTAAATATTTGTTGTTTTGTCAAATGTTTAGGATACAAAATTGATTAAAGTGCAGTTAAAAGTATGAAACATGATGTGAAATCTAAAATAATTAAGCAAATTACAAAACCAATTGCGGTCTTAGATATATATATTTATAAAGAACCCCAAACGTTTTTAAAACCCATAAAGATGCTTACAAAATTAGGCAGGAAACAAGAAACAAATTAACACTAATTTTACCTAAACAATTTCTTTTAATGTTTTTAAACGCCTTTTGAATGGATTTAAAAGCACCGTAAATAGCCGATGTATAATTTTACTTTAAGCCTGGCAGTTAAGGCCCAACTAATTGACTTCTTTGACCCTGAATCCCTGCCTTCTTGACCCGTGAACTTTGCGTCCTTTTTGGCCCGGTGGCAATTTACCAACGGCCCTGGCCTCGAGTAAATATGTCAAGTGCAGGCCGCAAGCCCCGAAAAAAATATATTAAAAAATACATATTGTACTTACATATATACAAATCCAAAAGAGTGGGTAAGGCCACAGAAATGCTTTGGCTCTTTGGTGCCTGCATTTCCGGTTGCACTCAGTGCCGAACTGGGCCCAGGTCCAGTGTAAATTGGTCAACTAAATTATGCAGCACCAGTTGCAGTGGCAGTGGCAGTGGCAGTGGCATCGATGCAGCCGAGCTGTTAACTGCCCGACTGCATCGGCATCTGTATCATTTTGCACCCCCTTTTGGATTTAACCCACTCCTTGGGCATGCAAAATCCCAGGACTCGACACCAGGAGCAACAGCTGAGTGAAATTTGCATTCTATAAAATTTTAAAGCTAAATAAAGTGTCGCCACCTCGGGTCATGTAGCTGTTGCTGCTGCTGCTGCTGCTGATGTTCCAAGAAATGTTGCTCCTGCTGGCAGGACACTAGGTGTAATTTTTAAAAAATTATTCAACAAAATATTTGTATTTGATTAAGAGTTTATGATT
>JAEIIL010000995.1:0-37166 GCA_018905715.1 Drosophila lini | reverse complement strand
AAAAACACAAGTTTAACATTAAGCATTAAAAGAGAGCTGAATGCAACAGATCGAGATATCTTTTTAATTATATATAGTATATTACAGTATAGTATATTATATAAATAAATTTCTCAGAAATCTTACTTTTTACAATAAGAAATTATAAATAAAATCTTCTAGGAAACTAACTTTGGTAAGGCGAAGGTTTTTTACCCTTGATGTTGGAAATTGGATCGAAAGCATCGGACATTTGCTCATTTTCCAACCCTTTCATACGAATTGAATCGTTCTTATGGCAGCTATATGATATAGTCGTTAGATTTTAATAATATTAAAAACAGCATTTCTGAAGGGCACATATGCGGCCTAATAAAGTTTATGTGCTATTATTTATTATAATTTGTCGATTCTGATCTGTGGTTTTTCGTTTCTTATCAGAATGATTACACTGCTTACTGCACAGCTTGCTTTAACTGCTTTATCAACTGCTTAAACAAAACGTCGAACTGCTTATCCAAAAATTTAACGTTTATACTGCTTGTTTATGCAATTAAGTGGTGACACGAACCACATTTATACCTATTTTCAATTTAAAATCTTTTAAAAATTTACATTTTTCACAATATGCTAATTTTCTTTTCAGACGGACAGAAGCAAAATCAGCCAGCTATTTTTATTATCTTAAATAATTTTAATTAAATAATTTAAAATGTTTAAAAATAAGGTTTGCGGTCTATTCCATTTAAAATAAGTTTTCGAGCTGAAAGACATCTTAAGGACTTCTAATTTTACTGCGACTTAAATTACTTTAAATAGACAACAAAATTACAATGCAGACCGTTGAAATAAAAATAAAATCTGCCGCTTGAAGTAATTTTACTTCGCGCCCTTTTCAAATTCGTGCATGAATTAATATGTAATGAAAAAGGTGCCAGGGATAAAAAGGAGCAGTAGCAGCTTTGCGGCGGATGGATGGAGAGACAAGTCGCTTTAATTTAGGAAATGTCAAAATATTCCAGCATCCTGCAGACATCGGACAGAACTTGTTGGCGTCGTCATCGCCGTGCCATTGTTACATTTTAATAATCTAAAAATCGTTGGAGCTCCACACTACCTTCAAGCGTTCTAATTCCCAAACAGCACTTGTTGCAAAACAAGAAAAGCATCAATTTTATTTTGGACCTTCTGATTTAATACGTTGTTTTTTTCAGCATGATTGCTGGGAAGCGCACCCATACCAAGTAGGCATAGGTTTCCCAATGGATGCTTCCCAGCAATTCCAAAGTTCGAGGTACAAAGGCTCTTCTTTTGTTCCAGTCGACGAGGGCTTGAAGGCGTTTTTGTAAAGCTTTCCTTTCTTAATCAAGCGAAAGGATGCACATACAGGAGGGGGAGGACCGATGCTGTAGGGGAAATCGAAATCAAAACTCCTGATTTACAACTTTCCTAAATTTTCTACATTTAATGCGACACTTAATTACAAAACAAAAAATACATTGGCCATGCATTGGAGATGCATATGCTGTATGCAATTTCGTATTGCCCCTGGGGGGTTCACCAAGATGTCAAGCGTTGCATTTGCCCCATCCTAAAATATACCGCATGAACACGAGCGGCAAATAAAAAATGTCATGCGACCAATTGGTGTCATTCGGACGGACCCCTTCCGTCGGCAGTGGTTGCACTGTAAATGGCCAATGGGCTGGGGTGGAAACATACAGAACTGGTTTGCAGCCGTAGCACGCTTCGACTTGGTTGTTCCCAAATGACCTAAGGTCAGTTTAAATCTTGCGTAAAATTTAAAGGGGGTAAACATGAGTGCTAATTGCCAACACTTACGGAAGTGGTCCGCCGTTGCGGAGGGACAGATCGAGATAATTTCCTATTTGTTTTGGCGTGCCATTTGCAACTTAAAAATAATTAAAACAATACCCCCTATAAAACGGGTATAGGATTGGAATTCGAGTATTTGTTTGAAATACGTTTTACAGAAATTTTATAGCATTGTAGCTTTTAATAAAAACATAAATTTAATTCCAATTTCCCTTTTGTTTTGTGTATTCAATATATTTTATTAAGAGCCGGTAAAGATTTAGGGATTTCATAATGCAACTGAAAGATAGTAAGCTAAATGGATAACAATGCCTTGGTGCTACTTTCGTACGTATTCCGATTCAGGCCAACAAACTTAATCAAATCTGTCAGAAAACCGCAGCCCAACTCAACTCATTTCTCCTTGGCGTCTGACAAATGCTGCCCCAAGACACAAAAGCTCAAGTTTCTATATGCACTTGGCTTACGTCTTTAAGGATCCGCACATGCTCAACAAAGCCACCGGCTGTGACCGCAAAACAGAGCCTGGCGTATTTGCAGTTCAGAAATGTGTCTAAGAAAATATTATTGCTGACTTTGCATCGGAAGTTGATGAAATACTTCACTAACATGAGACATAGGTGCGGAGGCTGAGGCGCATATCAGTGTCCTGACAGGCTAGCTCAGGACACGCAAGGGACAAAACCAGGGCGACCGCAAATCAAACTGGCTGCTAAAGTTTTGGCCCAAGGCAATGGGTAACATGTGATAAGTTTATTGTCTTGCCGCATGGCGCCGAGGCTCGCTCCCAAATCCGAAAGAGAAACGAAAAAAGGACCCAGCACCAATATCACATTTCATAGAAGAAATATGGTTTCTTTGTAAATAAATTAAGTTGTCTCGCCCACAGATATTAATTGCTTAATTAGCATATGCGTCTGGCGTGACCAGAGAAACCCGAAATCCCTTTTGGGCGGCAACTTGGTTGGGGGTGTCATAAAGGACGAACGGTGACAGTTTGAACAGAAAACTCGCCCGAAGAAATTTGTGTTAAACTGAGGTAAGTCCATACTCATATGTTTGCCTACCAAGACACGTGCACGATGTTCGGCATATTTACATTCTTAAAACTGTGGTACAAAAATCTTAAAAAAAATCAAATCCAGAATGCCAGAATCAAAACAAATACAAATATATAAAAACTTTTTAAAGAATAGGAAAAGCTGGCGCCTTGTTACATCTCCTGCGTGGATCTGAAAATAGCCTCGACGAACTCGCCGAATTCGAGGCTCTAAAACATACATGCAGCGCTTAAAAATTGTACTCTTGAATTTGGGGGTTGTTATTCATTTTGGGTCTTTAATTATTGTTGTTTCTGCTTTGTTCTTCGGGTATTGTGGCTCGTGTTTTTTAGATGCTTCAGATGTAGGCTATCGATTTTTTGCTTCTTACATGTTTTTACGTGAAAAACTGGACGGCTGGCTTATTACAAAAAATGTTCTTCCTATTAGAATTAAGGAAAGCCTTCGGCGAAGAGCCTTTCGCATTTTGTAAGTTCTCAAAATAAAAAAACTAGCATATATAAAGCCATGAAAATTTCAATAAAAATATTGTATAACAGATACCCCAACCCAAGAATCAATGCAGAAAAATTGAAACTGGTGCGTTGTTGCATATTTCAGCAGAAAAAATATTTTCTTAAAATTTCCCGGAGAGCCTCATACGGCTAAAAGTTCCGCCGCCTTTCAGAGTAGCGAAAGAACTTTTTGCACAACGAGCATAATTAGTGTTCCACTTTATTTCCTGGGTATTTAGTGGATTCTGAGAAACAAACACTCAGAACAATTTCATTAACTGTAAACGAAGCACGGGAGGACGTAAGAATCCTTCAGCAAGGCTGGCTCCATATCCTCGCGTTTTAATTGCAGATACCAAGGAAACCGCAAGCTAACAATCCATTAACTTTTTGCCACTCAACTGGGAGAAACTAAAGGAAATGGGCACCCACGGCACTGACTTTGGCTCTGGCTCTGGCTTTGCATCCAGAAGGGAACATAACTTTTCATACTTTTTTCTTCTCTGGGTTCACATTGCAGCTGTAAAGGGCTCTTCATCATCAGCAGCAGCAACAAACAGACCTGCAAATTATGAAGGATAAAGGACTGCGCGGCTGCAGGCAGACATACGCGTATATTATAATGTGCTTATAATAAGTTTTTGCTCGCTTTTCCACTCGAGGCAAAGCAAGTTTTTTCTCTGTTTGAGTTTTTAAAAGTTTTCTATTTTTATTTATTTTGGGAAAAAGATACAGTATCTTTAAAATTAAAGAACGGGGCAATAGCTGACAAGGATAGATATATGTATGCATGATATATTTTCAACAACTAACTGACTATTTCCGATTAACCCGAATTAGAATTTCCCTACCCTGCATCATCTGTGGCGGCGGCTCACCTTGAATTGATGTGTAAATAGGCAATGCTGTCACGGTCAACAACCCCATGCTAAGCTAACCCTTTATGCTCTGCAGTCTCGTCTACCTTAGAAAGTGTGTAACTGGAATAAACAGCTGTTCCGGATGGATGCCAAGGGTTTGTCTGTACTGGGTATACAAGGATCAGTGGAGATGTGAATTTGAATATGAAATAAGGCATACCGAAGCGATCCCATGCTCGATTATGAGGGTTAGAAATCCTGACAACAGGATGCTGTGTGCGTGCCTCGAACAGAAAGGGCATCGTGTGGCAATTTTCCAATATAGCGATAAGCATCTTGCACAACATACGCACATGTCCTTGACCACAAGACATTTGAATACGTGGGCCCGGCCGGGCGTGATTAATGAAGTGTTGACCGAGTCAAAATTAATGCAAAACTTTGGCTCTGATAAGGAGACTGACCGACAGAAAACCCTTTTTGGGAAGCACATGTGCTTCCAAGGAGAGCCTGGGTGTGAGGGGTAGGGACCGGTTGGGGTTTGCTTGGGAAACCATGTGCTAAGTGGCATGTGGTCAAGGGGCCACAAGTTTTGGGTCCACGGTCAAGAATAGTTTCAATTTACGCCTTATGAGCAAACATTCATCAAATGTGCTTTCGAAATTTTAAATGTCAAAAACTCTGGCGCACACCCCCGCCGCAGCTGTTAGTGCAACCCTAATCGAGGCCGAAATGGGTTAACTGTCCGGCTGGCGAGTTTGAGTGTCCGGTTTTGGAATAATTAATCACAGACTCGCATGCGATTTGTAAAGTTAATTACCGTGGCGAAAGCTCATATCGGAGAGCAGGGGTTCGCTTCGAACAGCCGTGTGTGTCTAAGTGCTCTGCTTGTCTCCAATTACTGACAGTTTAGCACATATTCCAACTCGACGTGGCTTGGGCATTTATTATTCATGTCCTTCCGACTCCACTCCGGCTCCTAATGCGACTGGGTAAACATTTCCCAGTAACAGTGTCCTCGAGTCCAGGGTCTATCTTTCCTGGGCCCGACTGCAGTGTTTGCTGACGGGGTTTCCCGTGCAATAACAGTTACCAGTTATCTCTGAGCACCGCCTTGGCCAAAAGGTATTTTGCTTAAAAAGTGCCATAAAAAATTCATGGCCGGACGCTGCATTGCAACGTGCAAGGCGAGAAACTGTTTCGGAAGCAGAGCTGTGACTTAAATTCAACTGGGAGTTTTAAAAATTCAACGGCATAGTATGGAATAAGTGAAAAGCCTAACACATTGATTTCAAATCAAACCTGAACGGTCTACAGAAAACTTAAAGCTAATCCATAGCAAAACAAAAGGCGAGAGAAGTCACAAGTCATTTATTGATTTTATTACGGGACAACAAAACTTTTGTCATCTCAAAAGGGGCTTTGTGACACAAAATAGTAAATAAGTTTGCCGTCCGAATGTATGTCTGAGGGGTAGCTCTTCGTTTTAATTTGATTTCAAAAATAGTTTGGACATCTTGTGAAAATCAGACGCTCTTTAGGGAATTTAATTCCAAAGCAAATGTATGGTACTGAATTTCGAATAGTGTGGCTAGTGTATGCTAAGAAAAAGTTAGCACGACTTCGTTGTCACAAATATGAACTATATGAAGGCTAATGTAAGTACTTTACAATTCACCGTTATGTCTTTATAGCACAATTACAAACGCTTAACAATAATGAAAGTAATTACCAAAAAGTCCCCTCACTAAACTTGAACTTTTATGTGCGACACGCAATGTTGATCCATGCGGGCATAAATAAATAAAGAAAACAAAGAATTTCACACGAAAATGCATAAATTAATCAAAAATATTGTTTGCTCAAAAGGGAAGGGACGGCAAAGTTGGGGAAAAGAAAGACGCCCACACGCGACAATTGACCCTTTTGTTAATTAAATTTCGAAGACAATGAAAGGACATTTCGTGTGTGTGCCATGATGATATGCAAACAAGCAAACAAATTGGTTTGGAGCAGGAGTGAGATGTTTACCATGAGAATATGAATGGTATCGCCTGTCCTGATAAGCAAGGTCGGCGATATAAATTTACAAGAGGCGATAGTGTCAGGCTGCTACTCCCCGTCTGGTCTGGCTACTCAGTGGTCGAAAGGACAATAAAATATGTCCCATAAATTTTCGGCTGAAACGAAGAAAAAGGGTTGACGTTGACACAGCCCCAGCGGGTAGTGACACCCTTGCAGCCCTAGCCCTCGCAGAAGCTACGATAGATAAATATACGGATAGGTGTAGGTAGACAGGCAGGATATGGATTCCCTGCATATGATGTTTATCCAGTCGTCTATTAGCCCACATAAATTATGAACGCGCATTCGGAATGTGCATGTAGTTTATTAGCACTTGAGGACTCGAGCTCGAACTATTGCGTGTGCCCTTTTGATGTCCTTTGCATGTTGGCCCCTCTTGCCAAAATTATCCCATTTCTCTATTTGTATTAATTTACATACGACACGCATTCTCGCACTTTGGCCATCATCCTGCTAGAAGAAGGCCTAATGGGTTGACATTTATGATATATATGCGTGTGGCCAATGCTGGGTCGTTTTCAATTAGTTGGGATACTCTCCTCCATGCAGAAAGGATGTCTGACCGCCATAAATAGAATTTTCGCTAGTTAAAGATACCATACAACCTTTAAGAACTCATAACAGGAGAGAGAACGACTTGATCGATAAGCCCAACGCCAATATTTAACTGCAACACACATTTCTGTGTCAATCAGCATAATTTAAAGCCAATAAAATCAGCAGCGAGTTTGAAAAAATATTATCAGATAAATGATATCAAGGCTTCCTTTGATGCGGGCGGCATGGCAACCCCAAAGACCAAAATCAAATCAACGGCCAGGCCCGGGACAGGAGACGGGGCACAGTTCCGACAACAGAGAAGGACACCGCCAAACCGAGGGCTGGACAACGACCAAGGCAGTCGTTGTCCCTGCCACAGACTCTTGTCAATAATTCAACTTATCACCGGCGGATATTAGAATGAAAAACCCAAAGGACAACACATCCGGACACCCTCGAGGGCGCGTCAATAAAAACACATTTGAATGATGCAATTCGGGGTTCTGAGCTGGCGGCGTCTTATTGAAAGGTGTTCGCGCTTATCAAAAGAGGGGTAGTACCTTGAAAAATTCTTGTTGAAGTACTTCAACTCTAAACTTTGTGTGTCACTTCTTTGAAATTATATTTTGCATCTTGAAGGTCTATCCACCCTGCTATTCGTACTGAGAATGGAAATCCTTAGGAAAGCAAACCAAAAAACTCACCACCCAGTCAGATACGAAACGTTTTATTTACTTTTGTTCACTTCGATCTGGTTTTCGGTTTTTCTTTTCGTTCGATGTTGTGAAGCATCCTTTAAAGTGCTAAAGTGCTTGTAAATATTTTCTTTGGACAAACTTGACATTTTGGAAGACCGGCGTTGGGTTATTGGCGTGGGAAACGTTTCTTAAAGCTACAATTTATGTTGCCCAAAGGCTCCTAGCTCCTAAAACATTTTCCAACCTATCTAATTCTAAACTGTGAATCTCTTTATCTTAATATTTGTGCAGTTCAGACTTTGTTCAGCTATTCCCCACGCTAATGTAAATCTCCACCTGACCCGCTTTCTGAACTTTAAAGTCTAAACGTGCGAATATATCTCATTTATATTATAATCAACATGTGCCTTCAGTATAAAACAAAATTTTGCGAAAGCAAATCCATCAGTTGTAAAGAGTTTTTGCCATGGTGCGACAATTGGTGGGAAGCTTCAATATTTTCTAGCCCAAAGGGACGGCCACTAATTTCCACTCTTACAGATTCTCGTCCTTTCGCTGATTCTTTTCGTCGGCAGCTCACATGCCGTCATTAGTGAGTTGGCTCGCCAGGGCGAATCGGCCATCCAGGGCTTGGCAGACATCAAAATGGCCCCACTAAGGTATTTGGATGCGATCGTTGGGACTAATCCCGGTGGCTTAGGCTTTTACGGTGGAGCTGGAGGAGCTGTATCAGCGGCTGCAGCTTTGCAGGCGGCCAACCAACTTGGACTTGGAGGTAGACTTGGACTCGGACCTTCAATCACTAGTGTCGGTCAAGGAGACGACATAGTAACCATTGTAAAAAACCAAGGGCCATTCAATCCACTAGGAATTCCTGGAAGCCCTAATCCATGGTACCCTTATTGGCCTAGGCCTGTATTAGGGCACCCCTATTACCCACGATTGCCAGGTGGACCTGGCGGTCCCGGTCGTCCCAGTGGTCCTGGTGGACCTGGAGGTCCTGGAGGTCCTGGTCTAGGTTTAGGCATCCTCGGCGGTTTACGTTTACCCCGTTTACCAGGATTTAGAATTCCCTTGCCACAAATATCAATTGGCGCTGGATCTTCAATAGGTGCAGGTCCAGGCCAAAGCCCAGGTGCTAACCCAAGCCCAGGCGGAGGACTCTTCAGTCACGGCGGAATTTTCGGTACTGGACTCTTTGGTACAAGAGGCCTCTTCGGCAGTGGCTTCCTTCCTGGATGGCTTCTTGACCCCCTAGGGATCTTCACCCCCCTCGGAAACCTGTTTGGAGGCCTAGGAAGCATGTTTGGATTGCAATCAAACGTGGGGGTACAACCCACTGGTCTTTTTGGTCGTAACGTTCAAGGTAGCATTACTATGAATCTGGACGGATCTATACCAACGCCAAAAACCATTTTAAGAAATCTATTATCACCCGTTATAAACTTGTTGGGGTAAAAGACCGAAACCGATTATATAAAGGAAAAATGGACCCGATGGCTTAACGATTAGGTTTAATCATTTAGCGTTAAGAAACGACAATTGTCGGGGTAAAAGTAACATTTGTCTTGGCCAAGCTTTGTAGCTATAATACCCATTAATAAAATTAAGCAGCATTCCAATTGTATGTGATTTTAAATGGTGGCTTGGGGCCAATGTTAACCACTTCTTCCAAGTTAATGTCTTTCTTCGACATGTAGGGTCAAAGAAATATTAATTTAGGCACTACAATAGAATATGTATACTTTTTGTTGTAAACCGAAGTAAATATAGTTATTTGCTTCTTCTATTCTGTTTCTGACGAATAGTTCACCTTATAATACAACCAAAATCTGTTTGACACACAATGTAATATTTTTATACGAGTAGAAAACTTGATGAAATCATATAACAGGGATATTTGTTAAGTTTTCTGATCAACACTAAAGTTATTTCAGAACTTTATTGAATACCAATGGTCTCAGTCTTATACCCTTTATTCAAAAAATGTTATTTGTTTGGATAAGGCGCAACTACCGGGAACATATGGTCCTTTTGGTCAGCATCTTCAGAAGAGTTTAGTAGTGTTCGTCTATCGATCTGTTTGTTGTTCCTTATGAAACACCAAATCTCCAGACAATAATAGCTAGAGCTATCTAACTTGGTGTCAATACTGACAAGTAAGAAGTTCCTAAATCTGAGCGCACTCAACTATAGATTTTTTATACCCAGAGTATAATGGTTTTAGCCTAAAGTTTGCTACAAATAAAATGAGTTATTTCCGACCCTCTAAATCATAAAAATTGGTGGTCAGTACCAACAAGAGTTATAAAGTTATATTCGCATCATTAACAATTTAATTAACAATTTCCAACTCGATCTCACGATCTAATTGTAAATTTCAAGGTACACAAACTTCGCTTTTCCGAAGCTAGCATTTTTCCTTGATATTTGTTGGTATAGGTATTTGACATATTTGAAAAGGAAAATGTCTAAATGGTTTACTAACTAATTTGAAAAATTATACATGGTTTCTATTATTTTTATTTAAATAATAAAAATAAAAATAAACAAATTAACCTTGTGTCAGGTTACAGGAAAGAACTCTTAAAACGTTTACGATTTATATTTACATATTTTCAATCTGCATTTAAATGTTCAACAGATTTCTATATAGCTTCACCTAGATTTTGTTTACCGTCATCTGTGGAATAACCTTTAACGGAGACACGACACAATTCTAAAATATAGAGGATGATTCGCTTATTGGTAAAAATGGACTATTTTATTTGAGACCCATATCGAAAATTAAAATTTTACTTTATAGATGCTAGTGATCTCGTTGATGTTGTTGACTGGTAGTGCCCTTGGCGATATCGATCAGCTTATGAATCTAATTTTCGGTGTACGTGGCCCCGGTATTAGGCTAAATGTCCCTGTCCCAGCACGCAATAGGTTTGTTGTTGGCGCACCAGGATTTTCGTATGGATTTGACGTTGGTCGCTGATTTCGACGACTTGTCTTATGCACTTGGGCTATGCTGATTCATAAATAATGGATTTGTGTGTGAATATTTAAATATACTCTCCCCAAGAGAATAAAAAAAAGGATTGTAAATTCACCGTTTAAACACTTTTACCAAAAAGGGAGAGAAGGGGGCTGAGCTACGGTTAAATCGTTGCAAAACAAGTTACTTTTCAAAAAAATATTGTATTTTTTAATTTAATTTTGTATTGATAAATATTAAGAGGTATATGAGTTATAGGGAATCTCCAATAAAGTTGGTTTGCGGAGTATATTCGAACTGCCCACAGAGAACCATCCGATATCAAAATATATAATGCATTCGAAAAAGGATAACAATCAAAAAGCGAATAAACTAAAAAAATAAAATAGCCCGATATGACTACCTGTAGAAATTGGTTAAGAAGTTAAGTGACATAAAAATGATGTTTTAGATTTTGAGTTTTCAAAGAAGCGATAACATCGTCAATTTTTGTATGATCGATGCAAAGCTTTGAAAAATAAATACTACTAAATAATGCTCTAGCTACAAAAGTTAATATCAGTGTATATGAGGAAACAATACTAGATCCAAAGGCACGTCAATATTTTCTTGATTCGCGAGTCAAGGAATCTAAATATTTATTCAACTGTTTTGGTTTTTGGAAGATTTTTCTATTACAAATTTGATTGGTTTTTTGCGGTTCAACTTATATATAAAGAAATATTTTTTTAAGGTTTTCACTATGAAAATATATATAGTAAAGATCGCAAATATGAAAATTTATTCCGACTGTGAAATTATCAAATTAACCCTGGTAAACACAGCTAGACCTAATCTGTAATGCTTTACCACCTCATTATCATATTTGTAATAAGCATTCGCTCTATATAAGCGCGGACAAATCCATGTGTTTCATTATTTAAGAACAAGTTTTCACAAACGCAGTTGACTTAAAATTGAACAATGATTCGCGCTTTGGTAAGTGTAGCCTTCAAACAATGCTGAATATATTAACACACAAGTTTATTCCACAGGTCCTGGTTTTTGCATTGGCTTTGCTGGCTGACATTGCTCTCGGCGATATCGATAACCTACTGCATGCAATTGGCTTGGGAGGACCTCGTCTTAGCCCTCCATTAGGCATACGTTTACCAGGGAGCGGAGTTAGCTGGAGCTCACCTATTGGTGATGGTTATATTGGATATGGACGCTAAAATCTTCGTCTGAAATCAAGCATTTAGCACTATGTTTTAGACTGTGATCAGACCGGTTCCTATATGGGAGAACTGCGTATTGGTATTAAAATTGGATGGCCCGTCCACAGTCAGCGGTCGCAGTCAAAAATCAATAAAGATATCCTTCGTGCATAAAAAAACCTACTGATGAAATGTTAAATATCTAACAATTGGCTAGTTGGTATATATTTTTTAAACCGTTTGTAGTGATTTGAAGTAGCTTAGAGTAGAATTTGATACATTGCATTTTTATAGATGCGCGTTGGTGGCCATTTTAATTTTTGGCCGCGCAAACCGCCAACACGCGCCACCACGTCCACATCCTTTATTTTCCTATAGCAAGCTTCCCCATCCACGAGTCGTCGGCTTTTCGCCCCAGCCTCTTTGCGCTTTGTTCACCCACTTCGTTAGTTATGTAAATGACTTTGTTTAGTCTTCGCATTGTTGCCCTCTTCCTTTGGCTTCCTAAGTAATTCCGCCGACAGGCTGGCAACGCCGTTATCGCGAGCACACACACACAGACAGCTCACGCATGTATCGCTTCTCGAGTAGGCTCAGATTTTAACCCTTTGGAAGCATTACCACCCCAAAAATTGGAAGAATTTTCGTGTTTACTTATGTAGTTGCTTATGTACAAGCCGAAGAGGGGAAATTTCCCGCTCATCACGCATGAAAATCGCGTTTATGTAGTCGGTTATGTATGTATCTGTGCTTTGTCGTTGTATTGGTTTTGGTGGTCCTGTGCGTATTCATTCTATATTATGGTAAGTATATCTTATGCTTCGCGTGACCAGATTCGACGCTGATATTTCATGAAAAATTGTTTAAATTTATCATTAACAAATGAATTCGAGCGAAGGTTTACCCTGACAGTGATCCTTTTATTAATAACTAAGTTTAAACATAAAATAACGCTGCCTTGGAGAGCCTTCTGTGGCTATGGTTAGGAGAAATAAATTAGTAACTTATCACCAAGCCATTAAGTCTTCGAGATTATTTTTTTAGTGAGTTCATAGGAGTCTGTAGACAAAATACTCGGCTTTAGCTTTACCGGGTTTAGGTGAAAACTGTTAATATTCACTTCTAAATATTTAAATTAAATCATTTAAATTATATCAAAAGGTTAAATGTACTCTGGGATATAGTCTCTACGACTTAGTTTGGGACTATTAATTAGATTTCAACAATATCAATACTGTCATATTGTATCAATACTGTCATATTGCATATTAAAATGGTAATGTTTCAAGTTTTGGTGCGCGAATCTCGGATGATGGGGAACTCCGTCCTTTTGCAGTCCAAAGCATTTTATTTCCTAGCCATATTTGCTCTAAGCTAAATGTAAAAATGTAAAAGAAATTAAGCCCCAAGGACAGCGTCTCTGTCCGTACTGTCTTCTCGTGTTTTTCTATATTCCGTTTTGATTAACATTCGTTGCTAGGTGGAGGCAGCCACCGTCTTCGTCTGGAGCAAAGGACAGTGTTTTAATTACTTTTGGGGGTAGTTTTTAAATTCTGCTTTCCATTTTTTTTCTGACGAAGTCTGGAGTTTTACTTAAAGAAATACAATTGGACTGCGCATAGGGAAATACTTTTACGTCTCTTGCATATGAGTCCACAGCCATCGTATACGCTTTTCACTGCGCCTCGAAACATGTCCTATTCAATTACCACTGTGTCTATTTTTATTACTTAATCTGATTGAAGAGTGACCGAAGAGGCAACATTCAATCCGGTTTACTGCCTGGGGTGCATTTTGCCACGGATCTAACCACTTGACCGTGATATAAATATTTTTTCTTGTCCGTTGACCACATGAAACCGGAAATAACATAATTGACCTCAGGGAATGGACAACAAACACCGGGAAAGGGCGGTATCATGGAAAATCGCATCAACTGACCAGTGCCCTAAGTGATTTGAGTCCTATCTGTTGCGCCGGGCAACGGACAATCAACGGCAAACAAAGAGGGTCGTCCTGGCCAGTGGATGCGCCTCTCCCCTCTGGTCAACTTCCCCTGTGGGTCAGTATCAGCTTGTGCTGGACTGGTTTCCCGGGTCCGGTCAGTGGGATGGTCAGCTTTCATGTGCGACTGTCGCGTGTGTGCTGTGTAAACAAATCAATTACCGACGCTAAATGCATTTTACGAGCCCTCACTCACATTTGAATTTTAAATGAGGCCTATTCGCCTGGAAGGGCTTTATGGTCAGCTTACGGTTCACACCTCTTTATGTTTTTTTTTTTTTTGTTATTTAAATGGGTTTTAAATTGTTGAATAGACTGGTTATTTGAAGACATGCTGAGAAAGTGACTTGTTGAAGCTAATTATGACGCAGCTAATTATTATGCAGCTAATTAGTTAAGCTCATAATAAAAAGGTCCAATATTGTGCCACAAGTACGTTATCTCCCCGTCCTCCTCGAAACCTTTTTGTTTGTATTTAACAGCACCTGAATGCAGCAGTCCATAAGTTTTTAAAAGCCGTGAGAGAACACACGCTTTTATTGCACACCACTTGACTGCTAACTGCAGCTCGACTCGCATTCAGAGCAGTCAAGTGCGAAATTATACTCCACTCCTGCCCTCCGCTGGGCCTGTCGGTTGCTGTCCTGTTTCTGCAGCTGCCTGTGCGGACTGCATCCTTGCAGCCTAAAAGTCCTTTATTACAGTCAACTGCGAGTCAAACGAAGTGCAACAGTCAACGTGCTTGTGCATATGCATTTCAATGCAGAATTAAGGCCCGCCCTGTCCTCGTCTCCTCACAGCGTCAGCCTCGCTCCTCGAGGTGTTGCACATGCGGTGCAGGCGCAGCCTCAGGTTGCATTATCCTTTACAAATCGTCGGTTGTTTTGATTCTCCCCTTTATTTCGCATTTCAATGGGCTGGCTGCAAGTGCCATGGACGGGTAAGGCACAGGCCAGGAGGGATGCAGAACACGTCATTTTTACAGTTGTCGCACTTGAACTTTGGAACAAGGAAACGTTACAGGTAGGCGGCTTTTACCTCCCACATTCCAAGTTGGACTTGTACTTAGGCAATGAAACCACTAGTTGTGACTTAGCTTAAGTTGCCTTTTATATATTTATAGAGGGGGGAAATAAATAAGTTGGTCTTAGGTTCTCAAGGGGTTAACCCATCATCTTTTCCGCTAAGCTGCGGACTACGTTCTCGTCGTAGTCTTCAATCTCATCGTCCCCATCGTCAATGTCCACGTCATTCGGCCTGGTGGGATATCCTTGCTCTGGGGGAACGATCTTGACGCCGTGATCACCAAACAAGAGGCAATCAAAGTTTCTGCAAGCGGGGAGAACTGATAATTATTCGCTATTCTCCCATTTTCTAAGTACTTGCCTCTCAAACAACTCGAATCCCTGAAACTCCCCCGACATGAACATGCAGACATGCATGTTACGACCCACAAACCAAATGTCATGGAACTGTATGCAGGCCCTGGCAAAGTTAAAGCGTGGCGGCCTGAAGCAGAACGGAGGTGGATTTTGGCCGGACACCTTTCGGCGGAACCAAATATTGTTATTGACGCGCATGCGCAACTCGAAGGAAAACTCGTCAGGACGATAGGCGACTTCTGTGCAGCTGTTCATTCCAATTACCGAAAGGAAGCCTAGAAGCAGACATTGTGACCGCGATCACATAAATCACAAAGCTATATAGCGACGTTTCGCGGACTCACCAGCACAGCACTTGCACAGTCCAGTGTCACAAGTACAGGGAATGCGATTTACCAGATTGCTCAGCGTTATGTTCGGCAAACTGAGTTGCCTAGACTCCTCCTCATGTGCGAGTAGATTGAGCCGGTGATTAAGTAGTCCAAGCTGCAAGGCAGCATCATAAGCCAAGTCCTCGCTTGGCGGTTGCAATGGCACTATGTGAGAATCACAAAAATGAGCTGGGGTGCAACGAATTCCCAGTGGGGAATTTTTGGTAGTAGGCACAGATACTCTCTTCCCAACATAATAACAAATATATTTACACTCTTCCACCAAAATCTTTCTGCAAATGACTAAATATATACACAGTTCTTTCACCAAAAACTTGCTTCCTTTTTAAATCGAGATTAGTAGCTCAAGTCTTTTGATGCATTAAAAACAAGCGAACGAAAAGTAACAAAAATATAAACAAACAAACTTGCCAAATCATTCACGCCGAACTTCCGCGTATTATGTTAATCAGTTCCGCATCAAGCCAACTGACGTAGCCGGCGAGCCAAGTCACAGCGAGCACCTAACAGTTTCAACTATTAACCTTGGGTGAACAAACAAGTTGTATGAGTCGAAGATGCGGGCAAATTTTGATGTCAATGAAACCGACGGAGCGGCCCAAACGAGTTGGACATATTAAGAGCTAGGTGGTCAAGATCATGGACAGCGGACGTGGAGAGCACAGAGAAAACGAACAGTATCTGCTTGGAAGTCTCTCTTCAGATGAGATCCATACATATTACTATGAGGTTAGAAGTCCGGCGCATAAAATACATGGGTAATTATCGCATAAAATGCGTTGGAAAGGCTCTGAAAGCCAAAGCTTTGGTTTCATGGGCTTCAAGAGGTCGTGGTATTGGGTCTATTGGTTTTTATTGCAGGACGGCATTGAATTGGCGGCACGTCTCCGCCTGCAACTGTGACAATTTTACAATATTTAATTGTACGGGCTTACTGGTACAATTTGTTATTGAATTTCTTGGTTTTTTAATCAGATTTCTTACAAGGTTAAAAATAAAACAAACTTTTGACTTAAATACTTAAAAAAGGCGCAGCACAGTTTTCATCACAGCCAAAATTAGATTAGTTAAATTTCCCTAACCAAAGTTTTTATAGGTTGTTTTTTTACAAAATACGTATATACAAAGAATATAAATAAAACACCATCACGCATTAAAATACAAAGTAATTGCTTTTATTGTACAGCTTAACACAACAGTGCCTCATATCGAGTATCACAAATTCGCTTCAGAACAAGATTTTGATCTGTATTCTTGGAATATATTTCTCTTCCACAATCCATTATCTAAGGCTAACATACATATTTACAAACTTATATCGCATACATTTACGGGCTCTTAGAGAGCCACTTCTGAAAATTCGACATCAAGGAAAGTACAGGCTATTTTATACTCTGTACATTTTTTTACGTTAGGCAAACCTTTACAAAGCGATAAAATATCGGCATGGCGAACGGATTAATAAAGTTAATAACTAAATAGTAGAAGTAAGACATAAAATAAGAGTTCTTTGTACTACCGGTGTCCGACTTTGAGACGGCAAAGAGAGAGGCAGCACAGAGGAGGTAGAAGAAGAGACGTGGATGTGAGCTGGCTGCTGGCATCTTGGCACGAAGATCGGTTCAGGAAACGTAATTGAAATGAAGGTTGCTATTGACCAGCTCTGTGGTCGGTGACTTCGCACGCTTTTGTCGCTGGATTATCTTTAAATTATTAAGGTATTTCGTTGTTGGGATCTGAGACTTCCTCTGCTTTTGCTTCTTTATTTGGATTCGGATTTGGGGGATTGTAAACACCAAGCAATAAACTCCACTCGGACACGCAACTTTCGCTTTCGTGCAAAAAGCGACGAAAGTGTGTTAAAACCAACTTCAACTTAAATTTTAGTTTCTATAAAGTTTAGTTGCGTTTACTCGACGCATTTATATGTTTTTCACACTTGGCGCGGACTCAAGGCGCGGGCGCAGCTCCGTACGTGCTAATGGCCAAAATACAACTGGCCAAGAAAACGGTAGCGCATGCGCATGCTAAGCGAGCGGGCCAGCAGACAGCGAGCGATCGAGTATTGGCCATCGACAGCTCAACAGCTCTACCGCTCCGCTGCTCCAACAGCTCCAACCGCGCGACGGGCCCCAGACAACGATGACAAGTACGACTGCGTCAATGTCGGCTGCCTTAGCGTATCTTTAAAGAGACATTTTTGTACACACTGTGAAGGGGGCCATTGCCTCGCTGAGAGCGTGCTATATTTATATATATACTAAATATATTTTAGGTTTGACAGTATTATAAGAACACACGCTTGAGACTACAATCAAATTTTACATATTCATAGCCAATATGCACGTTTTTTTGCAGGGCATAAGAGCTTCGGTGTGTCAACTGCTTAGTATCCAATTACAACTTCAGCCCAGGCAAAAAACCAGTATTTTATGCATAGTTATCTCAACAGCTTCGCCGATTTGTGGGAACTCTGTTATAATTTCTCTCAGATCATCTTTACCTTTTGCTTTGAGGTAGACGCTAGACTCTCACTTTTTACTGTGCGGCTCGTTTAGGCGACGCTCGGCCTGGAAATTTATAAACTTTTAATTGAGTTGTCGCCTTAAATGGTGTTTTGATCCAACGTGTCTGCTGGGGCTATTGCACTTTTCGAAATCTCTTTGAGTGCCCAAGGCACTCAGTGGCAGCCGAAGATCTTTAACGACTTAATTGTTGAGTCATCGGCGAGAAGAGCCTCTTCAAGCTGAAATAATCTGATATGGATCAAGCGAAATGGCACACTTTCATTGCCCAAAGATATTTTCTAAGCAATTGACAAGTGACTTACACACCCAATAGATTTTATTTGCATGCAACCTGGTTTGCCGAATGACTATGCAGATTTTTGTCATCATTTCTATAACCTTTTCTATGTCAACATGTTGTTGAGACTATAGTTTTTTGAAACTCGTTCAGTACACCACCAGTGCCTCACTGACTGGCGGCCTCTGAAATCGGCCAACAAGCACAAGCTACTACCATGTGATTATCTTTTGAGGTACAATCGAAAATTGATTTGTGAATCTCAAGACGGCCACCCCGAACAGCAGCTGAAGCAGGACAATCGACATTACTTGCAGTTGGAAAAATCTGCACGTAAATCATGTGAAGTCAATTTCTCTGGCTCAATTTTCCACTTTTGGCAAATATGTCAAAAAAGCCCTGAGAGCCTCCTCTAAAAGTCGTGAGCAAACATTTGGTTGGAGCTGGCTCCTTTTATCCGCTGTTGCTATTGTTTGGTAGCATCTTGTGGCCTAATAATAGCATGTTAACTCATAACATGCTATCAATCACTCAAATTTCGTATCTGCTCACTGGCCGCGGATAATTTTTCGGCTAGAGGTTCGCGTAGAGACCAGGGCGTAACAGACGCAGGGGAGTCAACCAGATAATTCGCATGTGAAAATTGGAAAATCGTTGCTGCTCGGTATGGGCTGGACCCCGAATAAGCGATTCATGCATGATCAAAATGAAAGCAACCCAATATGATTTGTGGAGCTGTACATGGCGCCAGACTGACCGAAAAATCAAACAAAAAATTATGGGGTATGCGAATTTGATGGAAAACTGCAAAACCCATGTGCGAATGCTTATATCAGGGAAATGTTTATTCGAAGCATTTTATAAAGAAGCATGCCATTTTTCGAGAGGTAGATATCTGTATAATGTGTAAATTTACGAGGCTGTTTATGCCCATACCTTACCCTTCGTTAAAGCCCTGATGCTATTAAAATCCTTCTATTAATTTTATTTTACTCATTTGCAAATTCTCCTTGCGTTTGTTTATGCGAGAACCTCCATAGGAAGAATGTTTTTGTAATGTTTTACCTTTTTATATTTTTGGCATTGCTTTGTTGCGTTAATTATGGACCAGAGCCACTAGTGAGCTTGGAACGGCCAATTAGGGAAAAGTCTATTCTTTTCATGGTACCTTTCATACTTGTGATTTTTTACCTGCCCGTAAGCACAGTAAAAGGAAACATTATATTTTTATTTATTTTTTTCTTAAACTCCAAAGCAACCCTTTTTCTGTGCATACGCTTTGGGAAAATCATATTCAACTGAAAATATACTTGTAAATTTAAAAAATTGACATGAAACCTCTGCCCCCCCACAATTTTTTTCGGGTTTCTTTAATTCTGTTAGGTCTGACCACGAGCACAGAAATATTTTTAAAAGTTTATATTTTTATATATTTAAGACTTTAAGGCCAATGGAAAACGAAACATGTCTTGTGGTTGGGTTAAGCAAGATTTTAAGCTGCCTTCGCCTGACTGCATGTTGTTCGTCTTTTTTTTTTTTTTTTTGTTATACATATCCCCCCTTGAACTTCTCATGAAGCATCCTTCGTTTGCAATCATTTGGGGGTTATAATTAACCCTTTTGCATGAGCAACATGTAAAAGGCCCTTTTTTCTCACACCCTCTCCGTGCAAACCACTTCAGGGCGAATATCTAAAAATAAAAATATGAAAACAACAAGCCGGAAGAACAAAAATTAGTTTTTTCTTTTTTGGCTGAAACTGCCGAAAAATGAAAGAATTGCAATATGCAGCCACATATTCTCTGAGGACACTTGACTTTCGGCTTCTTGTTGCCTTTTGGAGCTGCAGCCAAAAACGAGGGAGCGCCACATTGCCTGTTGACAGCTCAGCTCAGAGCAGTTCCCTTGCCTTGCCGGCAACAGTCGTGGACGTTTTTTGTGAACTCTAGACATTTGGCGGTGCCAATTAATTAAGCGAAATAAAAGCCAAACAAGCTGCCACGGGAGTGGGCAGCGTTCATTAGTAGCTGCTGAGGGTGGCACCGGGAGTGGGTGTGCGGGCGCAGGCTGGTGCAAGGATTGCATAGATTCCACAATTCAATTTTGAGGCCCATGCAATTTGCTCCCTTCAAACTGCTGAGCTTTAATTCGCAATTAGTGCAATTCAATCAGCGCAGCGCCGCTCTGGGGGGATGCGCTCGGGTGTCTGCTCCGGCCCTGCCACAGACGTGGACGGGTTGAGGTTATCCGCGACGCCTTTTACCACCTGCGGCTCGCGGTGATTACGAGCAACATGAGCATAAAAATTGCTTACGCTTTGTAGACAAAATCTTCGCCACTAGGAGGCGGGCGCCAGCCGATGCCTCGCCTGAGTGGTGTTGTTCAAGGAAATCGGAGACCAGCAACTGAGACTTCATCTGCAACTGAATCTGCGACTGCCCTGGCAACTCCGCTGTCGGCTATCGGTGAGCGCGTGACCCAACGTGAAATGCAAATCTTCCGGGAAGAACGCGACTTTATAGACTTCGGCGGGCTTCGTACACGAACGCTGTGTCACGCTCTCATCCCTGAATGAACCTGAACTCTTGTCGGCGCCTTACAACTTGCTTATGACACATGATGCAGCTGATGGAGATTGCCGCTCGAGCGGCTATCGACAGTCCTCTAAAGAACAGAAACTGGCGCTTAATTTAGATTAAACGACTTACTGCATACAATTTATTGGCGTAAACTTTAATTGAACAACAACAAGCCGGCGGAGGGGGCCCGAAATCCAACATTTCTAGGTGGTCAGTCTCCTGCCCAGAACCGCGAGATGGGCTTCAGCGGCTATAGCTCATGTGCTGGGAGCTTCGTGGCCATTGATCACGACTCTATTACCAGAGAAAATCAGTTTTCTTTCCCTTGGTCCTTGTATCATTTTTGATATCGGCTACAGTCGAGAAAAACAAAAACGATTCTTTAACCAATAGAAGCTTCGGTGTCTCGGAGAGAATTATTTCAGTATTTTCAGTTTGCATGTTCCACAATTTGCCGAATGTGCTAACATGTGGGCTGAAGAAATGGCTTGTGTTACCGGGCTGAGTAGGAGCGCGGACAACGTGCTCCGATACCACCTGTTGAGCTTCTAGTCGGGGTCATGTCCACACTGGGGGCGCCAGATGAAGCTCTTCCTGCAGCTTGTTAACTTGATGGCCATCGACTATTTAATGGGAGCACATTCATTTTCCAAAGTCATATCTCACTTGAATGTGAATAAAGAGCGACTGGACATTTAAGTTTAGGGAACTGTATGACTTGCATTGAGGGCAGCCCATACTAAGTATGAGAGCCAATAAGTCGATTACCCTTATCCTTAAAAAACTGGGACTAACTCATTTCCATGCGTACTTCTCCAATGCATTCACGTTCGGGTGCTCACGCCAATCTCAACGCAGTCACGTCCCACATGATGACGACGAAGAGTATGGCAATCACAGGCAATGCAGGAAAACCAATCAACACAGCTCCGCTGCTGGTGGGGGCTTAGATGGCTGCAGTTCAGAATAAAACAATCTATCACGTATGTAATTCCCATGAAAAATTTGCACAAGGCCCTGCACTGATGATGATGAAGGAACAGCAGTACCAAAAACGGGAGCCGAATTGTTGAAGGTGGAATAATAACTTCGTGCAACTGGAAAGCAACATGCTTGGCTTTGGAGCGTGGCCAATCGATTCGCGAAACGCAATGCACATGACCGGAGTGCACCAGTTTTAATGCATTTGTGTCTATCCGAATGCATTAGGCCCGGCGAGTTCAGCCCTAAGTTCAGCACAATTTGCGGCGGAGCAAATAAAATGCTATCTGCACGATCTGGCCAATCGATCGATCGGTGCGTTGCTGTGGCAACACGTAGAGACCCAATTTTTTTTAGCATTTCGCCAGCTACTTGTTACGGGTCAGGCGGGGAGCGAGCCTCATCATCAATTTCGCCCAGACTGCTCGGTCTCATAATCCCATGTTTGTTTGCATTAGCCACCGCAGACAGGCTGCAATTATGTCGTTTGGGCTTGATGGCAACCGAGACTGTGACTGGGTCTTTGGCTTGTAGTTGTGAGAGGAGCCCAGCGTCGACTGATTCCGATTTCGTATTTCGGATTTTAGATTTCGGAGGGGAAATCAACCCTCCCAGACCCCTGCTCCTCCCAGGCCCCTGCTCCTCACTATGGACTGAAAACATTCAGAAGCTATACCCTTTCAGATGGCTTCAAGACTTTGCTGTTCTGAGGGTACGCCAAGTATCGAGGAAAAGCACAGCGAGTTCCATTTCATGGTCTGTTAGGGTATTCAATGTTTCATCTCGCTGTCTACTCATTGTCTTCTTGATTGCTGCAGACTTAGTGGCGCATATGAATTATGGGTTCAGTTCGGCTTTAAAATCGGTAGTCGAGTCACATTCCATTGGTCTGCTCTTTGGCTTTCTGACTCTACTGGGTTCTGCGCTGATTTTGACGTTCCCATTGTCGGTTAGTGGACCATGGGAAATAGTATCCTCAGCGCAGTGCCGGTGTTATTGCGACGCGTTAAACGCGTGCGAATCTCATCAGCTTCAGTGCAGTCGACGAACCGCACGCTCCGTTGCCTCTACTCCAATTTTTTTTTGTGTTTTTCACTTCGTTTTTTTTTGCACATTTCTCAAAATTAACACTTCGCCACACTCTGGCTTGTACTCACACTTTCCCGAAATCATAAATGCGCATAAATTATGCCAAAAACACAACCCAACCCTGCTGCCGTGCGTTTCGCGGTTTTTCTCGCCGCATCAATTTTAATGAGTGAAAAATCATGTTAAACATTTAATGCACATGTCGGACTCGAATATTTTTGTTTAAACCACCGAGTATTAACCTAAAATTGGTGTACTCTTTAATGGATGTAATAAAATAATGACAAAATGTATGCCATTATTTACAGAATACTGACAGGCCAGTTTTTTATGTTAAGCAAAAATACAAAGATATATAGTAAATTGTGCATAGGCAGTGTTCCAATTTGGAAGGAAATTAAATAAATGTCTCTATTTAAATGCTTTAAGTTTTTAAAATGGATCGTTCCCATGGGTGCTGTATAAAATAAAAATTCATACAATAAGGGACACAATTCCTGGATCATTAAATATCACAATATCTCAGGAGGAGCGAGATATACCAAAGCATAGTTACCACTTTTTTAAAAGTATTAATTCACATTCATTTTGAATTCTGCTCAATAAATCAATGTTTTAAAAATTAAAAATAATAAGTAATAAAGCCAGATAAGCCCAGACAGAATAGCAGCTCCATCCAAATTTGTGGGCAGGTCTCCATGGACACATTGAAATTGCGTGCAGAGCGAATACAACACCAAGAAAAAGTAGCGGCGACAACAGTTCCAGGACTTAACCACTGAATCCTGTCAGGACCCGTCTAGGTTCGCAAGAGGGGAAACGCATGCGGAAATCGTCTACGAAAATCATTAAACGTAACTTTGTGGCATTTGGAGAAGGCTCTCAATGCTTTTGCCTGACTGATTTGGTAATTTTGCATTTGTATCGAATTTAAATAAAGTTCCCTTGGTGCTCGAAAGTTTGGATTTTCACGAATGATTCTGCAATTTATTTTCGTGTCTGTGTTTTTTTCTAGCATTGCAAATAATTTGTAATGAATTGACAAAAATCTACTGGGAACACGGCAGACATTTACCCAGCCACACCTACATACAGATATAATACGCTTTTAATGAGAAATACAGGATTCGACTTGGGTTCTGGGCGAGAAGGTCCTTGGGGCGTAGGCAAAAGCACTGTCCGCGAGCTGTCAATTAAATTAAACGCTGCGTTTCGGTCGAGTTCGAGACTCTGCTTAATTTCGATTACGCATCTTCTTTTTCGTGCGTCGCCTGGGGTCCCCGGATTTGGAAGAGTCATGCCATGACATTACTTGATTACCAGTGACACGCACTCGATCGCTCGAGCGGAGAGACAGGCTTGGTATTAAATTGGTGGTTCGGACCAAGTTTAATTACTTATTTACATGCAGCGAGCATCTGTGCGCAGTTTTATGTGTGGAGTTGGAGCCGAAGTGTTGGCTGCTTTTAGGCGGCCTTTAAAGTTCGAAACTAATTGATAGAAAAGCAACTCCAAATCTTATTTTTAAAGCCAGCTAAAATCCCCTGCAGCTTGGCTATTCATGACTCATAACTTTGGCACAATAAAAAATGAAGTAAGGAGCCCCAACAACAACAAATGGAACTTCTGTGGGCCAGAAGGAGCCTTGTGCACGCGCCCGCTGGAATTCGAAGTTAGCTCCGAACACAAAAGTGAAAATTATCGCCAGACGGAGGAGGCGATGGCAGATGAAAGTACACTCAAGCAGTCTCGCTGCCTCTAGTGTTTGCATGGCTTATTCAACTTTACCCAGTGCAAAATGGAACGAAAAGAATCGCTGAAACAAGTGTCTATGTGAGACCCGGACGGGCGTAGGCTGGGCTGCCCTCCTAGGCGTCTACGAATCCCAAAAATGTGCACAGACTCCGCTTTATCCGCTTCCGCCCGCTTATCCAGGACGGAATCCAGCCGACCTGAGCTCCAGCGACGATGTCTGGCAAGGCGATTTAGCAAATTAAAAGGTTTTTAATGCATGGAGTGCTCTTATTTCATAATTTGATGCCAACTGTGCCATGCAAATGCATTACGGCTGAGTCCACAGGACGAGCCTGGATACTGTGAATCCGCCTTTGCTCCAGTCGGCTGTCTTTTACTTTTATTATAAACTTGTACTTTTTATTCTTACGGAAGGGTTTCCCCATTGACTTTCGGTAGGCCCTGTGCAATTTCCTCTTGACTCTTGCAGACGCTGGAGAAAAATGTAGACACAGGATGCGAGAAATTCGTTTTTAATTGCAAAATGAAAAACTTATACTTTTTCGGTATACAAAAAATTAAAGGAATCGTAAAAAAAAAAAAAATTAAATTCAAACTGCAGCCATAATTTAAACATTAATTTCCCAAATAAATAAACACTTACGCAGGAAGTTTACATCCGATTAAACGCCCCATCCTTCTTTCCCACACCTGCCGGCGTCAATCTAAATGAAGTAATCTATTCAAACCCTCTTAAAAAGCTACCGCAAATTACACACTTGACTGCGACAGCTACACACGTTCGGCACATCGACACATCGCAAAATCGGGAAACTGGGTGGTGGGAGGTGGAAAATGGGAAATGGAAAGCGAAACCTTATTTTGCAGGCGCGCACACAAGAACAACTGTCACGTGTCCCGTTGAGTGCTTTGTTCTGGAAAAATTCGCCAGTCGGAAAATTCGCAAACGAGTGGTGGGAGCGCTTACATCCTCCCCCTGCTGCTTTCCTCTTATTCCTCCGACAGCCAATTTCCCAAATATTGGGTTATTGGGTTTTGTACTTTTGCGGGTTGCTGAGGTAATGGAGATCTGGGCTTATGAATGTTCAATTGCTTTGTGCAAAAAACCGAAGGCATTTAAATACGCACCGCGAACGCAATAAATGACAGTTGAATTTTTGATAAATGTCAGCGCGTGTGCTTTGAGCGAAAGACAGCACGAGAAGAAGGACATTTTGAGGGGGAAATCGTTGAACTGGAGTACAGATTTTATGGCTCTGCAGAAAAGTTGGCCCGACATTGCCCTGGGCTATTTTCCGTGACTTAAGGGCGGGGCGCCACTTTCAACAAATTAAGCCAATTTTATGACTATAGTGGCATGGGCAGCTTATTTCGAAGCATTTAAAATGTGCGACGAGGAAAAATAACCATGAGAATACGTTTATCAATACAGATGCATGGATAAATAAATAGAAAGCCCAAACTATTCTATACTTCACAAATAAATTCTCGACATAATTTCCTGTTATTTTTAATCCTTTTCAAGCAGACCTAACGAACTAAATGGCAACGACAAACTTGGGCGGTCACAAGAAACGCACACTGGGCAGGGCCAGTGTCCAGTGGTCGGGATAAGAAACTTCAAGAACAACTAAAAATTCCTGAGCAAGCAAATAATAATCATTTTGTATACAATCCTTGGACTCGGTCCCCCTCACCCCTTTCCGCACAACTTGTCAGGGAGAGAGGTCAGACTATGCTTTTGTTTATGACGCAGTAATATTGAAATCAGGATAATTGTGCAAAAGGATGTGAAGAAAAAACCGCAAATACTTTGGGTCCGGCGCAAGAGCCAAGCACCAGCCCCAAGTAGTCATTCATTCCGTAACGAAGATATCTCGAGAGCAATTTCAGTGCGACAAAAACTGAAAACTGGGCGAGGAAAGCGGACGGCAGAGGCGGAGGCTGAGGCTGAAGTGGAGTGAAAACTCTACCATGCAGAAAGTGGTCAACATTTTTGCCACTGCCATGGGCAAGAATAAAAGACGTCGCCCAACAAATGCAATCCGAGTGCAGCAAAAAGGTAGCAATCATGGTGCCGAGTAGTCGTCGAATAATAATAACCTCCATCCTAGTTTCTGTTGTATGCTGCTTAGCAGTGGCAGTCGCAGTGGCAGGGGGCGCTCTTGGTAATAAACCATAAGACATTCCCCGTGGTATATTCTCGTAAATGTGGCAGTGAAAGGCCAAATTAAAATGAGCAGTCAGCGCAGAAGTATGTCCAGTTAAACCGAGCTATATCGCCTCCCCGGCCATGGGGATATTTGGGCTTTGGAACTTTTATGCATTAAAAGCACATCACATGGTTTATGAATTTTCCAATAATTTTTATTTGTAGTTAAAAAGCTCTAGCCATTTTTCTACATTTTTTAGTGAGTTCTTAAAAGGACTTAATACATCGTTTTGTGTGCATACAGCAAAAGCGCAATCAGCACCTTGGGTCAAAACTGTCTTGCCCGCCTAAGCAACCCTAAAATTCCAAATTCAAGCCCAAAAAATAACCTCAAATTAGCATTCATAAAACTCCTGTTCATCAGAGCCGCTGTCGGCATCTCATCGTGGCCGTCAAGCGCATCTCAAAGGACGTTCTTTCATAATTAATTCTCACACAGAAAAATGTTCATAGA
Organism: Drosophila lini; assembly: GCA_018905715.1. NCBI lineage: Eukaryota > Metazoa > Arthropoda > Insecta > Diptera > Drosophilidae > Drosophila > Drosophila lini. The sequence goes on along the minus strand of JAEIIL010000995.1, from coordinate 9,778 downwards.
TATTTTTGCACTTTTGCACAACCACCCTTGCCACCAGCCAAGCCGGCTGCCACCTGCTGCCTCCTGCCACCGGTCGCAGCTCGGAGCCTTTCAAAGTACTGGGCTTGTGTGGCTACGTCAGAAGCAGCGACAGCCCAAAACAAAGCAAAATGCTAAATGCGGTAAGAAATCAAAAATGTAAAAATCAAGAGGCAAAGCGCGCAAAATAAAACATGTTGTTTACCTCTACAATTTGACTGCTACTTTTACCATGCGGGCGGGTGCAAATATGCAAATTTCCTTTTTCCGCCGTTACGAGTATTTCGGGACCTATTCCCCATCTCGCGGTGCTTCAGTTACTCCGCAGCACTGTCTCGGCGTCGGCTGCTATGATTTATATACTCACGGCGTGCGCGTATTTATCAAACTCTAATTAATCGGTGATAAACCGATCAAGACGCTAAATGCTGCACTACACGAAGCCGCCGAGGCACCGAGGAGACGAAGACTCTGGCGAACTCTCCGAACGGATCTGCACTTTGCGCCTGAAAACGGGTTTGTGTGGTGTGGCGGAACACCTCTTGCCAAAACTCGACTCCGATTGCTTTTTATGTTTCTGGTTTCTGTTTCGCAGAGCACCGATTACCATGTGATTTCCACCGCCCCCTGCCACTCCACCGACATCAATAGCCACATCTCCATCTCCAGGCCCCTTGCCCGCGTGGAGGAGTCCAGGAGTACGAGTACGAGTACGAGTATTTGCTGAAGCAATTTGCTTTCCTGAATCTCGGGGCTGACCAAGACGACTGCGATGCAATCAATATATGCTCGTGTCCAGCAAATAATAGACTTCAAACTGGCATTTTAAGCGTTTTCTTTTTTTCCCCAGCCAACGCTCTGTGCGGAGAGCGGAGTACGAGTGAGCCTACAAGGAGTCCAGCCGGCGTTTTGGGGATTCGATAATTTCCGTCCTCTCTCGGTGGGCAGAAGACTTTTCTCCCAAATGCTCACATAGTTAGAGTTAAAAATAGTTGGCTTTGCGCCGAGCGTACAGGGGGCCCCATAGCGGCCAGTCTGATCCTTCTGCACCGACCCAGAATGCCTTTCAGCACTGGGCTCGGAGCATCCTGTATATGTCATAGCAACGAACTCTAATCCACTTTAGCAAATCAATTTATTAGCCACGTATGACTTATGCCTTTTTAAATGTGCGCTTGCATGTGTTGTCTGGCTTTAAGTTGGGCTTAGAGGTGGTGGCCTTCCTACAAACTGAGGAGGCGCAAGAAATTTATGTTAACATGGTCTGCGTAGCGCCCTCTGGTATGTAATTTGGCGTTGTTTAGGTATCACGATTACGATTCCACTTCAACTGGGCCTTTTAGCTGTTTGTGGCTTGCTGTTTGGGTCGGCGCAAATAGGCCGTAAAATACGAGCCCTCGTATATGTGTGTCTAGCCTGGGTGTAAGCCATGATTATCTCAGCTATAAATGATATGTGCGAGGAAATTGAGTTCCGGAGGAGGCCATTAGACGTCGATAGCGACCGTGTGAATTAACCGGTGGGAGTGGTGTGTGCTCCGGCCTGGAATCGCATTTCTTTATAGTTAGGCACTATAATTGCGAGCAGTTAGGAGGCCCCTAGGACACCGCCCAATGCCAAAGTCAACAAAAGGGACAAAGTTCCAAATATCAATTACCCTGCGCAAGGCAGCAATCCTTGCAAAAAAGAAAGGGGGGAAATGTGGAAGAAGTGTTTAGTTTTTGTGGTGCAACTTTTTGGGCAACTCCACCATCTGCGGATCCGCACATAAACGTTGAGTATAAATTGAAAAAGCCATTTTGCTGCCAATTTGGCAAACACTTAAACCAATTTTGCACTTCAATCCACCGACGCACACAAAAAGTGTACTCAGTCCCACTCCGCTTCCATCGCTTGCTCTCCGGCAAAAGCCACACATTTGCACATCCCGGATCCTTGCCTGCATCGACGTCGACTTTGACGCGGCACCAAGGACGACCCGAAAGTCAGTGCCTGCAGGATGGAGTGTGTAGGAAGCATCCAAAACGTTGCCAACAAAGTGTGAAAATGTCAAGTCGTAAAGTGTGCACTGTCCAGGAGCTCGGAGGGAGTTCGGCACGGGGTGCATTCTGTAAAGTGGAGCCCTTGCATGGACGCGGGTCGTCTCGACTCCCTTATCTGCGAAGGCAGTTTTAATTTAATAGTCGACTTTGCGACTGGCAGGAATATCATCGCATCGACTGGAAGGAGCGTCAGTCCGGCAGTCAAGCTTGTTATCGGGCGAAAGGCAAGTGAAGTTTGGTAGGAACTTCGGGATTTCTATAAACTAGTCACCTCTGAATGTGATATCAATCAAAGCTGTCAATGATTCAAGAACTAATCAAAAATGTCCTGTATTTGCGAATTCCATTCGCCAGGTGTGGACAGCCCCAAGAGCCTTACGGAGCTTCCATTGCCAGCCAACGACGACGGGTCTTTAACAGCGGTCACCCCAAAAGAGTGAGTCTTCTATCGAGTACAGTCGCGACGATACTATCCAATCTCTCCCCAGTGCTGGGGAAGAAGAACTTACAGAGTCGAGTGTCACAAATTCTGCAGTGTCGGCCTCCGACCTAGCCGACTGCCGTGCGGAAAACTGGCTCCTGAAGAAGAAGCTGCGCGAGTACGAGGTCACCATTGAGAACTTGGAACAGCTGGTGTCCACCTTAGTTGAGAAGCAGCACCAGATCTTGAGCGATATGTTTAACCTGCGTACGGAAAACCAGGAACTTCAGTCGGAATGTCATCTCCAGCGCGAGTATCACTCGATGGAGAGGAATGCCTTGCTGAAGCAGCTAAACGATGCCCAGATATTGCACCAGAACCGAGATATGATCTTGGTAAGTTTGGCAACGCCATCATTGCATTGTAAATGTATTAGAAGTCCCCCACACAGGAAAGTCGATCAAAAAATATGGAGCCGCCTATTAACTCGGACTCGCCATTCGTAGCCAACTCTGACAAGGAGGATCAGTGTCAATACGGCAGCGAGAGCAACGACGAGCGGGAGTCGAATAGCGAAGAGGAGAACGAGGATCGTTCCGGAGAGAGTTCAGCGCCAAGCTCCGAATACAGCTCACCCAGCCCAACGTGTTCGGAATCAGAGGATACGGATGTGGACAATGATCTGTCTGGGGAAAATAGCTCCAATAGTAACAGCGAGACAGACTGACTGGCCATTAGAACACTCCTTATAATTAAAGTTTATATTTTCTTAAATAAAATTTAAATGTGTGCTCCTTTAAGGTTATGTACATCCGCCGCCCTGGGGAATCTATGGACTCACATTTAAGGCATTAAGTAATCAAAACAAAAACGTGACAATCGCACAAAACAAACCAAACAATAAATTTGACATAACGTGATGGTAGCAGACTGTCAAACAGACAGGGAATACAAGGAATAAACGCCTTAAATGAGAAAAATTGTGAAAACCTGTGCGAAGTATTTGCATATCAAAACGCTAAAGGGATGTGGAGGAACCCCTTGCAGAAGGGCTCTCCAAAAGTGATTGAATGGCTGGTAAATATAGAGCCGACCGGAGGGGGCAAGTATTTAAATCACTCGCAAAAACGTGTTAAGTGTTTATCTATCGAAAAAGTTGAAGGCAAAAACAGTAAGTAGAAGCCGCAGCTTCTGGCTGAGCTCTGCATGGTTTGGGACTCTGCCCCGGGCCAAGTGGTACGATGGGCGGAATGTGTGCTGCTCGCTTGTGTGCCGTTTGGGTGTCGGGCAATTTATCAAGCCGGAAAGTTTTTAGCACAAATGAGTCGTGCCAAAGCAGCCAAAGGTCCCGCTCCACTCCCGGCCGCCCGTTTGCCACCAGGATTAATGAGTCTCGTGTTCTCGTGCTGCTGGCTGTCCTATTCTACATCCTCGACACCCGCCTCGCAACACGTACCAATAATCCATCATCGGTCCTCCCCAAGTGGCAACTTGTGGAAGCTTTTGGGCTGCTCCACAGATCGCTTATCGAGATCGGGAAGTTTGGGATGTGTGCAAAGGTCCTGGCTATCATATATGGGTATTGATAGCAGACGAAACTTGTGTGTCATAAATGGCAGGCTCATGAGCTGGCCATTTCAGGCCAAGATTCTTAACTTTTTGCCTTGGCACCGCCAAACAAAGGGGAATATAACAATACAAGCTGCTCTGCAGGTCAACAGCGTAGCGTAGCTGCCGTTCCACAGAAGTTATTAATGGCCAGCTGCCGCGGCTCTATGCATATCGAGTCAGGAACGGTTTGCAATATCATTTATCAGCTGAGAACTTTGTTCAAGAACTTGTTGCGCACAAAAAAGATTTTCGTGTACACGTGAGCATCGCTGCGCATGCCACTTCTTCACCGTACCACCGACCTACAGAGCTACCGAGGACTACCGCGGCACAAATGGCTCGGATAAGAGATATGAAACCGAACATGGCTTGAAAGGAAAGCGCGCGTTTATGACTTAAATATATTAATACGCGATGCCGACGTGGCAGTCTAAACGCTATGCAAATCGCATCGTGAAAGGTGAGGCGGCTGATACTGCAACACCCTGGCCCTTGCTATTCTCATCATCAGCAGCAGCAGCTTCAGCACCACCGAAAGCCGCAACAAGTAGCACCACATTTGCATGTGACCGGACAATGAGAGTGCGCAGGCGAGATGCTTACGGACAAGAGATTAATGGATTTATATTTGGGGCTACATTAAGATTTAGCTGAGGCCTTGTTTGGAGCCGACATATGACACCCGGGTGCTGCTAAGTGGTTGTCTGGTTGACTTTGCGAATGACTAATATGTATGTAAGTCTCACAATGGTAAAATACAAGGTATGCCACCCATCGGTAACCCCCCTGCGGCAATAAACGATAAAAATAGCGTATTTTCTGGATCAACGCCTACCTATTTACTCAACCGTGCAAATACACAGAATATTCGCAGAAGCAGAAAAAACTGCAAAAACGTATTCGCGTGTTCTAAGCAATTTCAAACCAATAATCGTTGGGTGTCTTTTAAATTAAGTAACCAGAGCCATGCAAGCCAAATATTAAGCCGTATTGACATGCCTGTCGATGCGACGATGTGTGTGATGGGAAAAAGGCAAGGACTTTATTGTTATTCTTTTTATTTGACTAATCTAAAATTAAAATCATTCGCCGCAACTGTGGCAGAACGATAAAATAACGAATAAATGATACATGGCGATTGATAAACGTTGTGTAAGCTTGTGAAACATACAGCACAACATTTAAGGTAAGCAGGAGTATCCACTCGTATTACTTCTCTAATGAGAATGACAAACCAGCGGAGCACGACAAAAAATAATTAAACAAACAGAGGAAGACCTGTGATCGCCTCGCTGTACGTGTGTATTTTGCATGTCCTAAGGCGAGGGAGGTTTTCTACCCCTAATAAACAGTTTGATTTTAATCAATGAACCGCAAAGTCAGATACATGAAAATCCCATCCAATGAACGCGGGCAGACAAGAGTTTTTTTTCTCTTAATTGTAAACCTTTTTCCGGTTATACTGCGCTACTCATTAAATAGCTTTCGTATTTGTTTGGACACGGCAACTATGCAAACAGCTTTCAGCTGCAACTTTCTCCAGGGGTTAAATGCTGCCAAGGATAACATTTCTTTTTACAAGTATATGTACAAATGTATACCTCGTGTGCCCCACAGGGCTTCTCATGCATATTTATGCCACTTAATTTTTTCGTTACGCGAGTGGATGGAATCGAAGAGCATTTATTTCATCGACTGTGTATGCATAGCGTTATGTTAGATTTTATTCCAAGAGGCCGAACCCCTTTTTTTTTGGGCGTAATTAGAGGACCCCATGCCTCTTGGATTCTAGACAGTCGGCATGCCCTTGTGACCCATGCATATTTATGAGTATGGATTTAATAAACATTTGTATTTATTTGCCTGATTATAGTCACTGGCAGGCCTAGCTACGTGAAATAAAACTCTTTCCTCCTTTGATGGTTTTGTTTTGTTGCTAGACCGCAAAACAAATAAGCCCAACCAATAGACAAACAGCAACCACCTCATTGTTACATAGATTTCCGATGCAACTTGTATGTTGCGAAAGTCTTCTGGCAGTAAAAACCCCACCTCACAAACCTGAATATTATATTTGAATTCCCCACATCTCACTTGGCAGAAAGACTGATCGACAGATCAAAGCCATATAGGAGCCAAAACACATGTTCCCCCTCAGGGTGCAATTTGGCCTCTGACAAGGTCCGCGCACTGCAGCATTTTTAACAAGACTATGGAATCATACTAATTTCAGCGAGGGAAACCATTTTCTAAATTAAGTAAAATAATACAGCACACAGCCAGGTGGTTGGGAGTCGTGGAAAGTGCAACATGTGTTGCACCTAGAGTACCGCTACGATTACGATCGTTATCACCAAATCAGCGGCAGGGGTTAATAGAGCTGTATCCAACCGGTCGCGGAGGAGGCGACTGAAGCAAACGATCGCCGGCTGAAGGCCAGCAAGGCAGCAGCACACATGGCCCCCATTTTGGCTCCGCTGCCTCTAGCTGCCAGAGATCGGGCGCTGATGTAGCTCCGGCAGAGTTGGCCACATTATTTGCAGATCTCGCACCTCGGCTACCAGCGCGGCCAGCAAACGAAGAACGATCATGCGATCGGGCAACCCGCCTGCCACGATGCCCCCATCAGCAGCTCGCACTTGACCACACTTATCCATCTTCTTGGCAAAATGTTGTGATAAAGCCAGCGATCCTCCAGCGAAATGGCCGTTTGATCGCCGAACCGATTCCCCCTGCCGTGTTTCGATTATGCTTAAGTAGACAGCAAGCTACTTAACCCCCAGCTAAAGCGGTTGACTTTGACGATCAGCTCTTGCTGTTAGAAAGAGGAAGAGGCGACGGCGACTCTGCGCACATCGGATTATCTTGTTTTGGCAGGGCGTCATTTTTTAGTAAATTACTTTAATAGTATAAACATAATCATTTGTATTGCGGCTGCTGCTCAGCACGGCGAGCAAGTACATGGCGCATTCAGGTGCAGACCGTGGACGCTCGCTCGTGCCTCGGTTCTAGTAGTAATTTCATTCTAGTTACCACGCTGTGATCGGTCGAATCACAGTTATCTGGGTAACAGTGAAAAATTGAAAATTGTATATGTGCGAAGAATGAGCCTTGGCTGAATCCAACTACATAGATCATCATATTTGATGGCAGGTGAGATATAGACCTATTCCCTCTAAGGCGCAATGCAGGATGAAGGCTCAACAAAAATGTGCTCTCAACTTATATCAATCTGTCCATTCTATTCGATGTGAAGTTCAAAAGGTGAATTAAATTACGATCCACAAATTTGAGAACTTAAAACGCAGCTGCCAATGTTTTCTCCCTTTCACAAAAAGGTGTCCCCTGGCAGGGACCTCATTTAAATTTTTAATCAAACTTATTTGCATATGTGTGTATCGCTTACCTGAGCACACAATATCGCCAGACAAAGATCGCTGAAGATCACCCTAAAAGGGATTTATTCAAACAGCTGGATGCTGCGTCGGTGCGGCCCCGAAAAGGGTTGACGATACTCCTCCTGCCACATTTTTCTCACTCCGCGAAATGTTGTTTTCCCTGAAAATAAAAAATGCACACAAATTTGAATAAAACAGCAAGTAAAATGTTGCATAAAAGGGAGGAGAAACAACCAAGAGTAAAGCGCGAAAACCACGAAAATTTTTGCATAATTTATTGAAATTTCGTGGCACAGACAAAGGAGTCGAAGCGGGCCCAGAACCATGAGTCGAGCACCCGAGTCCGAGTCCGAAATTGCATGAAATGTGTTTCTATTTTCCCGCCGCACCCTGGAGGGAGCTCCTTGCTGCATTATCCTTTTTGGCTTGTGTGCATTTATTTTTCATTTGCATGAATTTTTCATTGTTTTCCCAGACACGAAAGGAGCTGCCGCTAGGATGCACTTAACGCTCCATGGGATCAAGGACAAACACGCGATATTTGTCAGTGGGAAATCAGCTTGAAAATCGAGCCAAGTGAAGTCGAGTTCTCGGTAGACACAGTCTAGCATATAGACATTTATCCTCTTGATAAACTTTCTAGCAGCGCAAGTAAATATTTTTCGTTTTAATGCAGCAAAATCTATAACATTTTTTCAGTTGGTCCGATGTCCCGCGGGAGAAATACAAACAGATTTTCACGCAATTTGTTGTCTAAAGAGAGGTTACAGCTTGGTTACACAGTCAAGATGGAGCTTATATTAACAAGGCTAATGCAATAAATGAAATCAAAATGTTCTAATATGATTGAAGAATTAATAACATTGCAGGGTATTAATTTTTTTTTGCGCTAAGGTGGGAATATAATCTAACGATTTATTTTATACCGATTATATTTTATATTGTAATTAAAGGTCAGAAGTTTGCAAAGCGGTCAGATGAAGGAGTCGTTTTCAACCCTATAAATATATAGATATATATTCTCGATCAGCCACGTCCTGAGTAAGTGCTGTCCGATTCAGCCTAAGCTAGTATATTGTACTAATAGGAAGCCTGTTTAACGCCATCAGCCATTTTCCAAGAATCGATCCGGGGGTGAATCGCCTTAGATTTAATCGGAAGTTAAATCCTTTACATGAGTGTGTCCATATCCCAACAAAAACAATAAAAACGCATGCTCAACCCCACTCCCATCCCCCATTTGCATTTGTCTAGGAGAGGGTGGCACCGTGGGTTGGTTGGTGGTGGCACCACCATCGCGGTGTCTTGGGCGTCGGTGGTTGCTAAATGCAATTTATCATAAAAAGCTGAAAAAAAAGATAGAAGCTTGAAATTGAAGCAGACGACCCCTTCAAGGGTGGGGGTGGAGTAAGAGTCAAAGTTCGCTTGGAATAGAAATATAGTAGAGTTGGAAGGGCGAGGGTAAACATGGCACACACACCCACACCCGGGCACACACAGCTCATCTAATAAGACGCATTTAGCGTCTGTCAGTCTCGAGTGTGGAACGGAGGGCAAGCAGCCGAGGAAAAAGCAAATAGGAAAAAGTTATGGAGCTGTAATAAATTGGATTAGTTCGAGAAGCGACGCCATTTTGTCTTCCACGCTGAAATTTATAAGCACACATATAAAGCGGCGCGAGAGGGGAAAGCGAACTTAACTACACACTTTGCAGGCCGCACGCTGCTTTTCATTTGAAAGGGATTAGCAAGGGCCTCGGGGGGTCAAAGAGGGAAAGTCTCAGCAGCGCCGGGCAGGGGAGGCCCTTAAGAGCGCCACTTTCACTAAAGGACGGACCCGGGCACCGAAGTCTCTATCTGGCTTTAGGCTACGTGCCAAATCAAAATCAGATTCCCATTATGGGTTTCACTCAACTCGCTCGAATTGCACTTAAATTTGCATATGAAAGCGATTCATTTTTTTCTTTGTCGTCCTGCCTAATATTTGGCACCTTTCTGCCTTTGTTCGCTAAATGATTCAATCCAATGTTCGCGTTCTGATTGTCTGTTATGTGAAGCGCGCTTCCCCTGCCATCGTTCCGCCACAGCATCCTGCATCAGCTTCCCGATTTTCCCGCTTTATCAATTGGTTTCATATATGCAAATTTTCCAAACTCTCCTGTATGATCGTTTCTATGTACCCCGTTGGATTTTCTTCTTTTTTTCGGGATGCAGCTGCCTCTTTCTGAGATGATTTTTATACCCTTGCAGGGTATTATAATTTCAGTCAGAAGTTTGCAACGCAGTGAA
>JAEIIL010000987.1:0-24814 GCA_018905715.1 Drosophila lini | reverse complement strand
AAAATAAAAGTTAACTGTCAATTTTTACTTTTTCATAACTCTTATTTGCGATCCCTGGTTATTTTAAATAGTTTGTAAACGTGCCAAGTAATAGAAATAGTATTTTTAAACGGAAATTACAGAAGTAAATGGTTTTAGACTAAACAAAATAGCAAAAGGGGAGGTATTGCATTTTGATAGAGTTTTTTTTATGGACAGTACCTTTCTTAAACCCACTGTAGTAGTAAGTAGTGCCAGAATGAGTGATATTCTGTTGCGATTTAACGACGACTTCAAAGTGCTCAACGCAGGCCGCGCCGTCATCGCCTCGTTGCGATTCTGTTTGCATACGGATAATTAAAATCACATTAACGCCATGATGGCTGGCAATTTGTAAATAAAATCGAAATGATTAAACGTTTGGCTAAACGCTCCGTTGACTTGATGAAAAGCCACCAAACGCTTTGGTTATCTCTTGTCTTATCATACAATCTGACGGTGGCAATTATTGGGAACTTTCCACAAGAACCATGATTATCTCTGCCAAGTTCAAGCGTTTAAGTTAAACTAGTTTCTGGCAAGGCCCCACCGTGCAATTCCAACAGGTGTCAGCTCCGCGGTCATTTGTCATGATTAATATTATATAGACAGACATTAACATTACAATTATTTAAAGAAAATGCCCGAACGATTAAGATTTGATATCGTGGAGTAGGCGTCCGCCTCTCAATTAAAATGCTAAATAAATAAATAACCCATGCAAACTAGCTGGATATTTATGAGCTTGGGGAAGTATCTTTACTCTAACACTTTATATTATGAGTATTACTTAATAGTATATACAAAATGTTCTTGGGGTAATGTGTTCTAAAAATTTGAGTACAATTGGTTGGCAAACAGGGAAGTTATTAAAGCAGAGCCTGTGCAACATTGATGTTTCCTTAACATCTTTGTAGCTACATTTATTTAGCAACATTTTCTTTAAGTTATTTAAAGATTTCTACTATTTTAAGGCTACATTTAGGTAATGATTAATCTAGTAAAATACACAAAAAGTTACAAAATAAATATAAATCAAGAAAGATACTAACTTCGGGTAGCGAATGCATATCAAATTGCAAATTGCAAATTAATCAAAACCAAACTAAAAATGCATTAAATTCAATTCGAAGCGCTTTTCTGTGTCAATTTTTGAAAGGTTATTAAATCTGCATACTAAATGTAAAATTATTAAATATGAAAATTTGTTGTCAATTTTTGAACATTTTAACGATGCCAACTCTTTGTAAAATGTTGAAAAAAATTAAAAAAAAAAAATGTCTTGGAGTCATGCTTAGATCGACTCGGCTGTCGATGCTGATCAAGACTATATATGATTTATGGGGTCGGAAATGACTCCTTCACTGCTTTGCAAGCTTCTGACTGAAATTATAATACCCTGCAACAGTATAATACATCCCTTTATTACTAGGATATTTACCCTAACCAGATGCTTTCCAGTCTCACTTCTTACACGTGTAAATTCCACTTTGAATATGCATATATTCGTAGAACTTAACAATATACAAATACTTTTCACCTGCTGAGAGGCAACTGTGGCATACCCACAATTAGTATTAGCTGTCAGATAAATTACAACATTTGCTATTTGCATATGCCATAAATCAATGCAATTGTTACCTTTGGTAACTGAACTCAGAACGGAATAGTTTGGGCTGCGGTTTGGGCCATAAACTCTCTAGCGAGCAAAGTGAATGTTTGTCACCGGGGCTTTTCCGACAACTTTGCCGGAATTGATTTCTGTCAGTGGCGGCGGCGCCTTGGACAAATGGCCCACGGCCAAAGTACGGAGCTGGGAGCTGGGACAACTGTGGCCAGATCGGCTCGAGAGCCGAACGTGACTTGAAATCGAAAGCCCACATCCGATATGCAAGTGTGATAGATGGGTGCAGCCGGCGGCGGAGACGGAGGCGATGGGGCCGAGACATTGAAACTGTGCCTCAGCTTAATAGAGTTCCAAAGTTCGTCTAATCGAATTAGCCAACGGAGCCAAACACCCACCCACCCCACCTCGACACTCGCCACGGCCAAGGTCTGTGGCAGCTCCGGTTGGCCGTCTGTCCGGACTTGGACTGGGGATTCGGATTTGTATCCGATGTTGCACTGCCTTTGTGTGTGCTGTTATTATGGATTCAAGGGGTATGCTCTTTTGGTGATCAGCAAATACTAATTGTAATAGGATGCTTTTGAAAAGGAAGGAAAGTTTTAAGAGAGTTTTGACCATATTAGAGGTTGATTTTCACCTTCGATTAGCTCTTCGTTTTGTCAAACTGACATAATTAGAATTACCCTTTAAAAAACACTTAAAAGTAGTTTTTAAAAGGACTAAATTTAAATGTAATTTTTAAAATTAAATGCTAAATGAAATACAAATTCTGTCAATTTAAGCGTTGAAAAAATCATCCAAAATATATAACTAAATTATTCAGATAAGTTCAGATAATTCCCGAAACTACAGTGAAATTTAAGGCATACTTTTAGGCCTTTTCCTGAACTCAAATAGTTTTCCGAAGTACCAACTAGTCGTTGCTTTGAGTTCACCCCATTAAATCCGCTTCTTAACTTGGCTAATGTTGCATTCTAAACACATTAAGGCATTAAGGCATTAAAGTACTCTTATCTATACGATTTGCACGAGCTCCAAACACAATTGTCTCGAGCGAGTAGAAACGGAAACCAAATGCGACAAAAAGGTTATTTACACCAAGCACTTCGACTGTTCCATTCCAATTCAATGCAAATTGCCCCCGCTTAATTCAACATCGGATATGGCATGTAGGCGATGCATTTCATTTCATTTCACCCCAGACTGTTGGTTCCATCTGCAAATTATCCATTTAAGTTTTAAATTGCGTTTTCCTCATTTCAAATTCGTCGAGCGGCCGGCCAGAGAACTTCATCTAAATTCATCACTGGCACAGGCAATTTCCTCGCCCTGAATTTCCATTTGCATTCGGTTGGCCAGAGCTGAAAGGGATGGCTGCCATCTTACTTCCATTACCATTTTCAATCTGGGCTAGTTACCAGTGAAATATGCAAAAATCGCTGCCAGGCTGCAGATAATTTCTGCCATATGCCACACACAAAAGGGGAAAAGCGAGGAGGAAGAGTGGCAGCTGGAGGATGTTGATGGGGATGTGAATGTGGATGTGCTGTTGTTGCAAGCAACAGTGAACAATAAACTCTGCCGTCATCTAATCTGGCTGGCACATACGTTGCCATCACCATTCCGCCATCCGCTATCCGCAATCCCACTCCCATTTCCACTTCCTCGCTAGAGGCAACGGATGCAGCTTCCCTGACAACGACACATTGCGCATTCGCCGTGTATGCCATGCTGAACACACACACACTGAGAAATGCAATTGAGTTGTTGAATGTTTGGCTTATCAATTTGTTACTTTTTGGGGTCAACAAATTGTTTAATGCCACATGACCCCGTTGATAACACCAGCTTATAAAGTAAAACAAAGTAAATGCTGGTAGATTAGGCCTCCAGTTTCAACTATCTCTAAATAAATTCCAATTTATATTAAATTGATAAACATATATTATTTTCAGTGCACTCAGAACGCACGACAGGGCAAATTGCTGGCAGAAAGCCAAGCGAATGCCGTGCACCAGTGGGCATCCTCATCGTCATCATTATGATCATCACCGGCATTCGCAAGCTCATCCTCCGCATCCTCATTATGGCCATTGCCGCTCGACTGCCTGCAGCAACAGAAGCGGCAGCAGCAACAAGCTGACACTCTGACAATGTTGGCGCCATTTTGCTGTTTGTCTTTCCTCTTGTAATAAAACGAGATCCGACTGGCACACACACACACACTTTCGAGGAGAATAAGGATGGTAATGGGATTGGGCTTCGGTGCCCGCCCCTGCTGAAGGGTGTTTTAAATACTTCAGAGACTTGAACGAGCCAGGCGGTGTGCTGCTGCTGCTCCTTCACAACGGCTTTTGAGAGGCACGTAGTCAGGACGCTTTGTCAGTTCCCCGGGGCTTCGTCCCTGTCCCTGGCCTCCCGCCTTGTTGTCTGCTGTCTATTGTCAGCACTTTGCTCGACTTTTGTTGACAGATTGATTTTGATGTGTTTTCATTGTTATTGTTTGTCTGAGGGTCCTTTAAGGCAGGCGGAGTGGGGGCGGCGCTGTTGAGAGTTGTCCTTTTTCGCGCTGATTTGAGGGATTCAACTGCGCTTGAAGGGGCAACAAACATTTTAGCCTAATTGGTTGGCTCTTAAAGAGCTTTGACTAATTGACACAGAGGCTTGGCAAAGAGCCTAATGAATGCTGTTCTCTGGACCTGAAATATTCATGCACTTTCATTAATTTAATTGGATGAGAAACGGACCTCCATAACTCAGTCAGCACTCACATAGAACCGGACCTGAAAGGGAAATGCGAAAACTTTTCTGCCTTCGTTGCAGCTAAATCGGGGATTTTTTTGTTGGTGTGTTGTAACAAATCCTTTTACCAGAGTTTTTACTTATTGGTTGTTTGCGCTGCTGGGTCAATTACAGTCTAACTTCTATAGCACGAACTTTTGTAACTTGAGCTTGCTAAACTCTGAAGTTATAAAAGTATAACTAGAACTTCTTTAGCTCGAAGTTTTTGTAATAAAAACAAAATCGAAGGGTGATTGAAGAAAATGTTACCAAAATCTAAAATCTTATATCTTAAAAATTTAAAAGAGAGAATTCATTTTTGAAATTTAAAATTACACAGAGTAACAACACGATTTTATAGCTTAAATTTAAAATCAATAGAAGGTTGAAAAGTATTCTAAAAAATGTTAGTTGCTTTGATTTCGTTGGTTATTTCCTTATTCTGGAGAGTTTTTCCAACATATCTTAAATCAAAGCCGATCTCAGAAGTGCTTTCTGTATAAAAAATAAGTCAAGGAATAAAAAAGGATACTTCCACTTTCTTCCAAGCAAATAACAATTCGATTTAGGGTAGTTTGACTGTCATTAAATCCAATTAACTGGGATTCAGCTTGGATTCAGAGTCAGCTTTATTGGAGCGTATTAAAAAGCCACAAACCCGCACCGAGCAGAAGCATCAAATGGAATGAAATCCAATCAAATCGATACAAAATACTGTATATAAAAGCCAGAGGGGCTGAGGAGGGGCAGCAGCCAGAATCCTGCTGCCCGATTTCGATTGCGATGCCAGGAATTTCCGCCTTCTTTGTGGCTCTCTCTACAGAAGTTGCCTCTGGCATTGCTCATACGCCACGTTGCCCCCAAATCAATTGAAATAAATAGGATACACATGTGCCACCGAATGTGTGCGAGTGTGTGAGTGTACAGGCCCGGGAGCCGTGGAAAGAAGTTGTTTTCCACATATTTGCCCAAGGACCGTGATTTTCATTGCCCGTGTGCAGTTTCCCGTCATGTTTGCCTGTGTGTTTGCTTGTCTGCTTGTTATTGGCAGCTTAACTCGTGCGTGTGGGCCACGATTAAGTTTGGTCAGTTGTCACGCCCTCGGTCAGCGATGGACGGGCCTTTCTTTTGGGGTGGTATGGTGTGGGGGGAAGCACAAACCTTAAAGTCGCGGCAGCCTTGACAACCGGTTAGGTAACAAACATATTCCTGGATCGATTTGAAAAACATACCACTTCTGGTTGAAAGCTATCTGAAACGTGTATTGCCGACAGTATTGCGCGATTTGATAAGGAGGTGGCCGATGTCTGTTTGTTAGTCGCGATAAGGAAAATATCTTATCTTGTGCGGTGCCTACCCTTCAAAACAATTTATAAACCCAACATACTTTGAAAGACCAAGACATAGGAAAGTTTATTGTTAAAGTTATTGAAATGAATCTAAAGAAAGGGAACTAAACTTATTAGATCTTAAATGTAAAGCCCTTAACTTGTTATTTTTTATTGAGACATACGTAAACATTTTGTTCTTTTTATATAGTTTCGACAATTTCAATAATTTGATTTGGTCGCTTGCCAAAAAGTCGCGTCTTCTGCGGCATTAGGCGCTTAAATTTTCGTTGTTCGCATTTAATTAGGACGTGTGTGCCACTGGGGGGAAAGCACTGTCCGTGTCCAATGTCCGACAAATAAATACATACTACGTATACATTTTTATGGTTAAATGTCTTTTGTGTTTTTTATTTTATTCCCGACGAACTTGAAATGGAAAACATTTGGACGACAGTGTGGATACTTTGTGTTGTTTCTATAATTAAAGGCTAAAATAAAAACTTATTTTCGTTGGCAACTTACGCGTGAAATTGGCTAATAAGTAGGCCCTAATATGCCGCCTCCTTTGGTTTGGATTGATGTTTTGTTTTATTTGTTAAAAACTTTTGTTTTTGGATTTCGCGAACTGGCTTTCTTTTTTACTGTTTTAACTTGTAGTAACGGGAAATATTTTTCGTAATTTTTGTAGCAGGAATTTCCTTTCGGATCGCGATGCTTTCCGCGTTATTTTTTAATGGCAAACGAAAACAGATTGAAATGCAATACAAGCGAGCGTTGCTTAAATAGAATTTTAGTTCGCCGGTCAAACTCGGTCTCTCCCGATTTCTCTCTCAATCTGTGTTCTTCTCATTCATTGAGTGAGTTTAGTCGCTGGCCGTCGCTCTCAAGTTTCATGGAGGACCCACTCAGCTCTTAACAGTGAATGTAGTCGCCTTTAACAGTGAATATATTCGAACTAATTACGAGATTGTAGAGTTTTTGGAATATTTTTTGTGAATATTGACAAAAAATATGCATCTAATATAATGTAAATAACTTTAAACCTTTACTTAGGCTTCAGTTATAATACAAAACAAAAACAAAAATTAATATTACAATAATATTTCTGACATCGCGTCAAAAAAAATATTGTCTAAAACCTTTTCTTTAATACGAATATATCCTCTGTTATTTCGAATATCCCCACTGCTAGTTAACATGAGCTCCCAGCTAGCTATCTGCGAATTGAGTAAAACCGCGAAAGCAAGGGAAAATTGGGGAGTCACTGTCCCAAATAGAGAGTAACAGCGATTTGGGGAGAGCGAGTGGGTGGTGTAAACAAACCAATTCAACCCCTCGAGTGTTTTTTTTTCGATACTTGTAACATTCAGCAGGCGACGACGGACAACCCCAAAATCCGTGGGGCGGGCGCCCAGTAATTCCCGAGTGAAAGCGCGAGCGAGCTTTTCCGCTTTGAGACCACACACGATAAGAGCCCTGCTGATAAGGCAGACGCGTTCTCCTCCAGCTCATAGCATTTTTACGAGATAAGAATATTTGGTTAATAACGAAACAAAGCTCCCGACGGACAATCGTCTTTTAGCGGCTACGGCACTGTTCTGCTGGTTTCTACTGGTCGTGTGGCTCACGGAAAACGCTGGCTTGCAGTTCATTCAATTGGTTTCGTTAATGAGCTTGCCGCCGCCGCCGCCAGTCCAATGAACCAGCCTTCCTGTTTATTCCCATTTTCACCTGACTCAGCATTTGAATTTCGTAACAGTTTTAACGTCTGGAAGCTATAGAAAGCTTGCACTTTTTGGCGCGCAAATTAAATGTCTATCGGTATCGAAAACCAGGGTTTATTCTTCCGTTTACCGGCACTGTTTTGATGGTCGTTTAGCAGCACTGTAGACTGGGGCGCTTACTAACACAGATATTCTGGTAATTTTTTTTTTGGTTTAATATATTATAATTTATAAATAAAAGACTTTTAGAAGCGTGTCGAGCCACAAATTGTTCGCCCGACGAACGCCAACAGAAGACATAGGCAGCGACTTTACTCGTCTGTACGGAGTAGAGCACCATGAACGGAAGGTGAGGCAGGAGAGCACCACCGGTGCGGTGATTCTCTAATTCCGTCTATATATATGTATATATATGTATATGTTTTCCCACCCCTCCTTCCCATTAGCGTTGCAGATCCAGCCGACTTCCAGGCGGCCACAGCGGCCGCCGCCGCGGCTGCACGTGCCAGCAGCTCTGAGCAGGACGAGTGGAGTGTGGGCGAGTGCGGTTTCCTCGATCCGGAGGTGCAGCGCAACTTGCGGAGCGGCAGTGCCGCCGAGGACATCACACAGTACCCAATCCACGGCTGGATGGATGTCACCAAGGAGTTCCACGACGCCTGCACCGAACTTCAGCCGGGAGAGCTGGCCCAGGACATGCTCTTTGGGCTGTTCGAGGCCATGTCGGCGATTGAGATAATGGACCCAAAAATGGACGTTGGTATGGGCTTCGATAAACAGGACCTGCCGCCGCCTTCCTTTGAAGCTGCCATTGCGGTAAGGTTTTGAATCAAAATTACAAGTTGTCCTTGCTTAACGCGGATTCGTTTCTAGACGGGCGCCATCAAGCTGGAAGATCTCACGCCCGCCGAACTGATTGGTACCTTCGATGCTCTCTTTTCCTGCATTGTGTCCTGGCTGGAAGGTAACTCCATGGACCAGGTGCTCTTCACCTGCCTCTATCTGCACGCTCCCTCTCAGATCAAGGACCGGGCGCTGCGTGTCTTCTGCACGGCCGTGCGCAATCTAATAGTGGTCATAAAGAATATTATTTCTGCGGCTGCCGTCAACGAGGAGGAGGATTTTCAGTTGTATGGAAACTCTGCCTTGCTGGCCGCCGAGAAGGCCCAACCCGCCACTGTATATAGTGCCCTCAAGGATGTCGAGGACGAGGTGGTGCGCAGGTGCAAGAAGCTGACGGCCACAGAGGATTGGATGGCCGTGGTTAACAGGCTGCGCTTCATGCGCAACCTCTTCCAGGTTATCTACCTAGTGGAGCAGATGGCAAACGCCGATACGGCAGACGAGTCCATCAATGAGATCCATAAGAACCTCAAGGTGGCCATGGAGTTGCTGCCGCTCATCAGGAAGACCATGGATCGGGGCATACAGCCGGAGAAGGGCTGTAAGTGAGCTTCGATCAACCATTGTCAGTATTAACCACCGTTTCTTTCCCGCAGCTGAAGCACCCAATCCCATGGGCTTCTCGCCACGCATTCACGACCGCAGCCAACCGCCCGCATTTCCGCGTAGCATAAAGATCAGGGATCGTCCGGCCAGCTACCAGTTCCTGGAGGAAATGATCTCGCGCTTTAAGTACGCCTGTAAAGTCGTTAAGCACAAGGATTACTACTCTGCTCTGGTAGGCTAAGCTTTGAATTTAAAGGGAACCCTTTTAATCGGAACATTTTCTCAGAACTTCTTCATCGAGTACAGCAAAAAGTCTGGGCAGTGCATCCTTTCCAGAAGCGTTCTGCAGAGCCTGTTCAGCTCCAACATCCGGATAGTGCATGGCAAGCTCCCCATGAAGCAGTTCCTGCGCCACTCTGTGCAGATCTTCAACTCGCCGCCCGTGCTCAATGCCAAGCATCCGGTGGCCGCCGATCCCAAGGTGCAGCAGCACCTGGAGAACTTCTTCCGCTACTGCATCAACATGAACACGTTCACCCAGTTTATCCGCATCTGTGGTTTTAATCGGGCTCGGCAGAGGGACAAGCTGGCACGTTTAATCGAAAACTTCGACACCATTCAGGTGGATGCGGCGCGTCTCGACTCGCTGATGAACCAGCTGGCCAACGAGCGCGCCATGGAGGGTAACGAGTCGATGGCCACCGCCCTGAAGCACAGCACCCACTTCTCGACCTGGGTGCTGTACAACTGCTTCCGCGCCATGCTGATCTTCCTGATGTCCGGCTTCGAGCTGGAGCTGTATGCTGTCCACGAGTTCCTCTACATATACTGGTATCCGTACGAGTTCCTCATTGGCTTCCTGGTGTCCGCGCTCACGCGCACAGAGAACATTTTGCTGGCTCAGGAAGAGTATGCAGAGCATCAGAGCAGACTCCAGAGTACCGGTGCGGGAGCGGCAAAGAATCGCAAGGCCGCTAAGCCAAAGAAGAACAAGAAGCAACAGCGTCCATACCGTGGCGAAATTGTCTACTACCATGCCTTGCTCAGTCTCTGCGGTGGCATGTACAAGGCCATGGCCGCCTTGACCAAAGACGGGCGCGTACGCCTGCCGCTGTCCCAGTTCGACAACGAGGAGATCCGCTACAATCGCCGCTTTCTGCCCTTCGCCACGCTGACCAGCCCGCCGCCCGTTTCATACCCGGAGTTTAGGAACATCAGGGAGCATATGATGGAGCCCAGCGTCGAGGACCTTTACACCTATGCGGGCAAGCACTTCAACCAGGCGCGCAATGTGCTGGAGAGCATTCAGAATCCCGACCAGGAGGTAAGTGAGGACTCCTGTCCATAAAATGTATAATCAAAGAGTACTTATTTCCTGCCAGATGTTGGATCTTCTGCAAATCGCACGCACCAATTTCGTGGTGATGAATGTGCTGGCCCGGGGACACCAAAAGGAACTAAAGCGCCAGCCAGAGTTTGACTTCTCCAAGCACAGCTACTTCCCCATCATCAAGCTGAAGTAGACCATGTGTTCGTGTTCGTGTTTTCCACAATTGACAAGAATATAAAATTTACATGTATGCATTTTAACTCTGTCAGCTCTGCTCCTCCGCGACGATGTCCTGCTTGATCAGCAGCTCCTCCTCATAGCCCTCGATGGGACAGCTCTTGGCGCATGTGTAGACCGCTAGCACGCCCCAATCAAGGTTCTCGTCGTCCAGAAGCGTCAGAGTCTGTGGCATAATCTGGAACTCGAACTGGCGGGCTCCTCCACAGCGGTTGCAGTTGGGCAGCGACTGCAGTTGATCCGCCACCGTCCGGGCGGTGTCCGTAATCCACAGGGGCTGGCCACCACGCTTGTAGCGAACAATCTGCTCGGGTTCCGCTGCCGTTTGCTTCTTGAACTGACGGAAGGTCTTGTCATCGGCGGCAGCCGTATTGCCAAAGTATTTGTCCATCTCCGCCTCGGATACGTTGCTTAGGTCGCCAGTCTTGCCGCTGGCCTCCAGCTCCTGGAACTCTGCCAGCCGGGCATCGTCGTCTTTATCGTCTTCCGAAGCTTTTGTGGGATTGCTGTCCATCACAATCTCGAACTCGGGAAATTCGACTTTGCTGAGCGGTTCGCGGGTCACTTCTGCAGAGGATCCGCAGTTCAGCTTGTGGCGTGGCCAGTGCGCCCGCTGATGCTCCGCAGAGCAGTAGTGGATGGCTTTGCACTTTGCACAGGCGTGAGGAGCATGACAACCGCAGGCGGCACACAATTTCTTCAGGCAGGGAATAGCTGGCTAGAAGATAGAAAGTAAGGAATTGGGTGCTAAAACAGGTTATAAATGTTTCCTACCAAAGGATCGCCTTCGTCATCTGGATCCTCTTCTGAGAAATACTTGTTCTTCAGTGGCAATTGTGATCTTAGCACCGTGAAATTGCTGAAATTACAGGAAAAGATCCAAGTTTATTAGTCACATTTTTCTGTAAAGAATCGCCGTTGCTTACCCCGCATTCTGGGCCTGCTGACAGTCCGGATTCCGGCATAGGAACACATAGATCGACCGATGGAAATTAAAGTCATCTTCGTAAGGAGCGTAAAGTTGGGCCAGAAAGGACTTCGGCGCCTTGCACTTGCTGCACTGCAGCTGCGAGGTGGGTGGCAAGGTGTCTAGTTCCAACCACGCGGGTTGACCACCCAACTTGCTGGGGAAGTACCGGTTAGTTAGCCAATTGGAGTCGTCCCGTTTTTCCGCAAATCCCAAGTCTATTTCCATTCCAGAAATTTAAAAGAATTTATGGTTTATGTATGTTAAAGAAGTTTTTAAAAAACTTAAATTAATAATAATAATAACTGCAAATAGGACCGCAGGCTTTTCAGTCTATAATATTTTAAAATCTTTAGAAAAGTAGCGGATTTCCGAATTCGTTGCAACTGGTCACACTTACAGTGCTCTTGAAAATCTCGTGACTTGGCGTTGCCACATGTGACAAGGAATATAACGACTTTTCAACTATTTTCCCCTCAGCACTTAATTTTGCACGGGTGAAACTATAAAAGTGGGGTGTGTTTTCTTTCGGGGCATCCAGAAAATAGGTTTTTCTGCGAAAAACTGCCGGAAAGCTACCAAGAAAACCAGAGCTGCCACATTTTTCTTATTCCATCGTTAAATCGGCAAGTGCCACCTCTAGACTTCAGCAATCGATAACGAATGTACAGCGCCATCGAGGACTTCCCATCTCAACCGATAACACAAAAGTACGAGAAATAAAACAACGCGTTAAAAATATTTAAGGAAACCATAAAAACAATAGCGCTTGCGGCCGCGACAACATATTTTCGCGCATCAATTCGTAAATTGATTAATTTAGCGGTCGTGAATGCGTGGGGCGAGCGTAGTGCGTACGGCAAAATTCGTGTGAATAGAGCCACAATATTCAGCCTCCTTCGGTTAAGTTATTATTGCAAATTTCGTAGCACACACACACAGAGACGGGCGCGTTGTGAGCGAGGGGAATGCGAGTGTGCAAGTAAATATAGTGAGGCACCCATACTGGAGCAGCGACTAAATTAAAGTTAATTAAACGCCTAGTGGTATTTCATTTAATGCAATTTGTGAAATAATACCGACGAGGGAGGGAGCCGAGACGAGACGTCGCATCTCCTCCTCCGTTACCTCTCCCTCTCTACCCAGCAGCAGCATGCGTGAGGGGCGTATGTATGTGTGTGCGAGTGAGTGAGCGAGACATGTGCGTGTGAGGTGCAGCAGTAGCAGCAACAACAACTGTAACAAAACACATTTCGGGTGAGTTTTTTGGTGAATATATTTTGCCTACCTGCGAATTTGTGGGAATCGAGATCTCAGTATACCTTTCGGGCTGGGTTCTGTTCGCTCGTACATACTTATGTACATGCATTAACCCATTATCTTGGCAGCGAATTTATTATTAATACCTGATTTCTATTTGTTATCTTGCCATTTTGCAGCGTGTAATAACCAGCAAATCGCTGTTATTATTTATATATCTATATATGCGTGTGCAATGACAAGTAGCAGCGGCGGCAGCAACAACAATTGCAACTATCAAGGCTACCGAAACAGCGACAGCAGCAGCGACCACAACAACACTTGCAGTTGCTACCTTCGGCAATGAAATTACTATTTCTTGCCGCCTTCACCTGCTCCTCCTCTTCCTCCGCCTCCGCTTCCTACTCCTCCTTCTCCGCTGCTTCTCCTCTGTTGTCCGCCGAACCAACAACAAAAATGAGCGCGTCGCGTAATTGTCGTATAAATAAATAAACAAAATACAAAATAAATCCACATTTATTTTTCTATACAAACCAAACAATATCAATTAAAAGTCGGAAATTATGAATAAATTGGATTATCCACGTCGCAATGGTACACACAAAGTTCGAATAACGAGTAAGTAGTTTCTGGCATATTTTTGGTTCATCTTGAATATATCTTAATAATTTATTGCCTTTTTTGCAGTATTGTGTGCTAGAAACTTGGCTCGCAAGGATTTATTTCGTGAGTATTTCTTACCTTTAAATCGTATAATTTAGATTAATAAATCTAGCTGGTTTCCATGTTAAAAATATATTTAAAAGGTTACCATTTTTATAATTCCAAATTTTGGTATAGATCAAAACATGTTGAAGCCGCCAGGATAGATAGATTTTAATCACCATTTATGTATATTTGTACCCTAAAAGATACAACCTTAGAAATACCTAAGCTTATTGCAGGAAAACTTGTGACCTAAACACAGGCTTAACTTCTAGCCAAAATCTATAAATTACACATGTTTATTTACCCATGGATTATGCGCTCAGATTAGGTCTATGATTAGAGTCCTAATTACTTGATTTGATTTTCTTTTTCGGTAATTATACCATCGTGGAATCTTTGGGGGATTTTCCCGAGAATTTCGCCTGCTCCAGATACAGCAAAGTTTTGTTTCTTGATTCGTTTGCTATTTGTTTTCAAAAACCATCAATTACGCACCTGTTTAGCAGTCCAATCAAAACACACTTTTGCGGTAAATTAAAGTTTTGTTTTATTTTCTGCGGCGTTTGCTTGCGGCGTTCGTCTTCTTTGCATTTATCTATGCATATGAGGGGGTATCGCTAAAATTAGCACTTCCTTTTGTCTACTTTCATTTTTATACAAATTGCGGAAAAGGGGTGTGAATGTGTGTGCCACCGTATGCGAGTGTGCGTGTGTGTGCGCCTCCATATCTGAGCTCTTTTTCCATATTTTGTTTAGATATAACAAAAGTGATTATTACTAATTTGCTTTCATTGCGGCTCACTCACTCGCTCGCTCAGTCGCTGCTGCTACTCAGTGGCAGTGGAAATACAAACAGAAACAGTAACAGCCACAACTCACACACGGCATAATTTTTCTTTCCCTGTATTTTTTATTTATTATTTTCTTGTCCATTTTTTACACTTGGCTGCACTTAAATCACGCGCTAGGCATTGCCCAATATGCCGCCCTAAAAACTACAAACTATATATGATTTTGATATGTGCTTGCCTGATGATATATTCGAGATTCCGTTTTAGGGGGATCGCTGGAATCCCAGCAATGGCCGTCACTTTCGATATGGAAATGGCATATTAATGCTAATGTCTAGCTGGGCCTGACGTTACCGTGATTCCCATAGATACCATGTAGAATATTGTGGTTTATATTTAGTCTTGTATTTATTTCACAAGTGAAAGGATATGACTAACTGGAACTAACTTTTAAGACCTTAAGACCCTAAGAAGCCATAGCATCTGGTGGCTTGTATACTACCCCGTTGTGAATCCCAGTAGTAAAGCTATATTTCAGTCTTTACTTGCTCTTGGCCACTCTTTTTCCATTTTTCTTTTCTGCCATATATGTACATATAGTTTTTTCTTCACATTTTATCGACTCTTTTGGTGATTAGATTTGAGTTATTTACCAGGCGCCGCCGTACCGTCATGGCAATGGGAAAGTCCATTCTTCGCGTGGTCTGGATTTTTGGTTATATTGCGATGTTATAAATAGATCTGTTAGGGCCATACACATTTATTTTATTACTCATATGAGTAATGTCTGCATAATGGGTTTTCCTCCTATCACATGTATTGTGTGAAAACTTAACATGGATCATAGTAGGCTATGGCACTTCCTATCAACAAAACCAAGATAACCCCCAATTGAGAATTCAGCACTACCGGATATAGACGACACCATGATTTCTTTAATGCTGCGTCGCCGCCCTTTCACCGATTACAAGACATTTTTGGGATCCATTCGAGGTGGACGACGATGTATATCGGGAGTTAAGAAGCTTAAAGATGACCGCAAGTCTGCCACAAACTCTGGGATGATAAAATATGTTCTGGCAGAAGAGGGAGTTGAATATGTAAAGATAACACAGCAGCTATACGCGGTATGCTCCACATACCACACCATGAGCCAGGGGAAATCCATCAATGATAATAACGATGATCTGCTATCTTTTGAGCAACGAAGCATTAAGCGGGAGGATAATCAAAAAGCAAACAATGCGGAATACCGGAAATTTCCACTAAAACGGGGGCCACCTACAACGAAATTTCCCGTCAATGAAAATGCGGACAATTTACTGGAACAAGCTGAATTCCGTGAACTACAGGAGAAATTATTAAATGGACTCAGGGAAAGGGCTAAGGAAAATGTTGAATATACTAATTCTAATACAAAGAATAAACCAAATGAAGGAATGAAGAAAGCCAAGGAGACAGCAAAGCCAGCCAGTCCACCAACTCCGCCACCGCCTGCTAAGGGAGCTAACCCACCATCCAAAGGGGATGGCCCACCACCACCGCCGCCGGGGACACCACCAATCCAGACGAAGACCATTTTTGGTCCACTTGCAGATGCTGATCGCATCTTTACCAACTTATATGGACGCCACGATTGGCGTCTGAAGGCGGCCATGAAGCGCGGCGACTGGTACAAGACCAAGGAGATCCTAGACAAGGGTGAAAAGTGGATCGTACATGAGATCATGACTTCGGGGCTGCGAGGACGCGGTGGCGCCGGATTCCCCAGTGGCTTGAAATGGTCCTTTATGCATCAACCTCCCGATGGCAGGCCCAAGTTCCTGTTGGTCAACGCGGACGAAGGAGAACCGGGCACCTGTAAGGATCGTGAGATCATGCGCCACGATCCGCACAAGCTGGTCGAGGGATGTCTCATTGCTGGCCGGGCCATGGGAGCCAACACAGGATTCGTTTATATCCGTGGAGAGTTTTACAACGAGGCCTGCAATCTGCAGTATGCCATCATAGAGGCCTACAAGGCAGGTTATCTGGGCAAGAACGCATGTGGTTCCGGCTTTGATTTCGACCTCTACGTGCAACGGGGAGCTGGAGCCTATATTTGTGGCGAGGAAACATCACTGATTGAATCGCTAGAGGGCAAGGCTGGGAAGCCGCGTAACAAGCCACCATTTCCCGCAAATATCGGTGTGTTTGGCTGCCCCTCAACGGTGAGTAATGTGGAAACGGTGGCGGTGTCGCCAACCATCTGCCGCCGAGGTGGCAAGTGGTTCGCCAGCTTTGGACGGACTCGGAACTCGGGCACCAAGCTATTTAATATCTCTGGTCACGTCAACACTCCCTGCACCTTCGAGGAGGAGATGTCGATGCCCACCAGGGAGCTGATTGAACGCCATGCTGGCGGAGTGATTGGCGGCTGGGACAACCTGTTGGCCATCATCCCGGGCGGTTCCTCGACTCCCTGTATTCCGAAGAAGGCTGCCGAGACTTCAATCCATGACTATGACGGCCTGATGGCAGTGCAATCGTCCTTGGGCACTGGTGCCCTGATAGTGATGAACAAGGATACGGACATCATTAAGGCCATTGCCCGACTTTCGGCCTTCTACAAACACGAGAGCTGCGGACAGTGCACTCCATGCCGCGAGGGTCTCCACTGGGTGAACATGATCATGCAGAGATTTGTGACGGGCCAGGCTCAGATCGCGGAGATCGACATGCTGTGGGAACTTACCAAACAGATCGAAGGCCATACCATCTGTGCCCTGGGTGATGGCGCCGCTTGGCCGCCGCAAGGACTCATTCGTCACTTCCGGCCGCTGATCGAGGAGCGAATCAAGGAGCGAGAGGCTTGCGATAAGGCAGCAGAGGAGGAAACTCCTTGCTTAGAATAAAGCGTGTGCCAAGAGAACAGTGACAGACCGTAAAGTCGACTCAGTTTTCTTCTTCCAGCCAGCGGTGGCATGCGGCTGACTTCATGCTCCGCTGACTGTCGGCTTCCGTCCGAGTGAAAGTGCAGCCAGTCGTTAACTTCCTCGCCTTGCCGCCGACTGGGCCACGAATTTGTGCCACGTAGCGTTAAGCCAAAGGGGTTGAACATACTGCTGGCCATGCCGCCATGCTGCCAAGCTGGTCCAAAAGCCGGCGGTGGCGGCGTCGGGTCTGTTGGTCGCCAATCCGAAAAGAGGGCTTTCTTTCATTATTTCTCTCTCACTTTTCAGTCAGTTCAGCCGTGAAGAGCGTGGTGAGAAATCGCGGCTTGGTTGGGCTTGGGCTTATGTAATTTACTAGCTTAGTTTTGTTCTGATACTTTACGAAATAGATGTTTCTTTATAGAGTAAGGGAATACCATTTTGTGAGTTTGCCTTGACCAATTTAATGCCGAAACTCGTGGTTGTTCAGTTTCTATAAGCTCAACTGATTAGTTTAACTATTTCTATTACAATCTGCTGCCATTGGCACATATTTCTACTTCCGCTCAATTTTGTATAAGCTTAACGCTACAAAAGCATTTCTAATTCTTGTAGACTTCACAACTTTGGTTATTAGGAATTTGTAAAGTTGTAAAAGAATTCTTTTCCAAGTACCTTCTTTCTTTGTTTGCAACTTGAGTAAACCTTTGACTTCCTTATAGAGAGTGTGCCTTAGTGGTTCCTTCTACCTACCTCTTACTCCTTTTGCCTGTGCCCTCACTTTGTGTGTTCTGTCTTGCATAAAATCAATCAACAGCTGCCTGGCGACACAGACAGAGGCACAGAGGCTGGCCTACTCAAGTTACCTGGCCAAGACAAACAGGTCGGATCGGGTAGGTCCTCTTCGCCAGCTGATGACAGGCCTGTGCCTGTGCCATACTCGTGGCCCTAGCCGTAACAACAGCGGCCACCACAGCCTTGAGATAACGATTCACGAATAGATATAGATATAGATACAAATATGGGAGTGCGAAAAACCTAGTTGCGATATTCAGCCGGTGGTAACCGGGCCATGAGTCAGAAGCTGTCGAAGCGCGAGCGACTGACTGGTTGGGTCTAGTCGGGTCTGGTGGTCTGGTGGTCCGCTGGTCTGTGTAAATCATCCATGTGCCCCCCAACCAGCCCGGCTCGATAGTTCTTAATTGTTTAATTCAGACGGAATGCCGTGCGCTTAATTTGTCAAGATTCGAGGCATTATCGGTGGGTCGCCTAAGACGATAAGCGATGTAGCGGCAGCGGGGGTTCCTACTATATATTTATATTCTGATAGCGGAGATTGGCAAATAGATTCCCCGTTTCGTGCTTCCACTCCCTTCCGGCTCCTCCAGAGAGCGCCGGACATTTGTTTCCATATCTCTATCTCTGACTAATGACACTTGACCGCATTCACCGTTTGGTTTGGCTCAGATGTAAACATTTTCATTGAAGCATTGTTCAGATTTAATTGACATTCCCTGCCCTTAGGCTAAAAAGCATAAAAAAGTGGCCCACTTTAAACGAGAACTTCGAATTTGATTCTCAGAAACCATAGCTAAAATTAGAATGTCTATTTTCTACACAATTTGGGGACAGATTTTAATATGCCGAATGATTGGTAATATTCTCTAGAAAATCTTTAAATATGATATGGGCTAAAATGGAAGATGATCTGATATTTGTTTTAGAAAAGGTATAATTATTTATTTATTAACCATAGGGATTAAAAGGTGGTGTGGTGGGAATCTGCGGCATTTGTCCTGGTCGCGGATTCCAGCCCCTGTGGCGTCTTTCGTCGAAGGGTAATGGCTCCCCTGCAGCCAGGGTTACGAACAGGAAAATGGCCAGAAGTCCCAGCAGGTGAATCCAAGTAGATGTTGAAGCCATTGCTGATTATTTGTTTGTAATGATCACTGACTGGGAGGGGCTGTGCTTATATAGGTCCCAGCTCAGCTCAGCTGGTGGGGTACTGTCCCCCGAAAGCGATAAGCCCCAACTGAAACGGGAACTCACACAATCGGGGGAACTTCTGCTCTGGGATTTGTTTAATCTGACTCTACAGTGTTGACCTCCTCCAAAGAAGAAAAGATTATAGTCGGCGTTGTTGGAGCTTCGGTGTATTTTTGCGGCACCTGCAAGCAGCCTGGTTTTATTTGTAGCCGTTGGGCAAAGCCAGGATGCTGATGGATATATCCAGCGATGGCTCTGTACAAGTGCAACAACACCAGCAGCATGAGAATTACTAGGAACCTGAAGCGATCCATGCTTGATACAAACTAAACACCTTTTTGATTAGCCAACAAATCTAAATAAGTTTATTTTTCGTGTCAATAGTGGTTTTTCGATCAAATTTAACACTCTAAACAGGCATTTACGGTGTAAATGGGACTCATTTACCAAAATCACATGCAGTGTAATGATCATTACAATGATTAAGACTGACAATGGGTTGAATGTTCACACAGAACAATATCAAGTTAACAATTCAATTCATATAAGATACAATTTTTTTTTTCAAATTTTGCCAACCTGTGTTATAGATCCCTATTTCTGTAATAAGCTCTGATTTGCTTAACGAATTCGTATTTTTTATTGTCCCAATAGGTCTGCCCGATCCATTTGCCAAGGTTCAAGTGGATGGCACTGGCCAGGTGTACACAACGGAGATAAGCAAGTCCTCGCTGGATCCCAAATGGAATGCACACTACGATTTGTTTCTGGGCATCGGCGATGCCATCACGATAACCGTGTGGAATCAGCGCAAGATACACAAGGGCAGTGGATTCCTGGGATGTGTGAGGATACCCGCTTTCAACATACAAAGCCTCAAGGGAGCGGGATGTAAGTAGATCTGTGCTTTTTCCACAAACCTTTTTATACCAAGTAATTTCTTTATACAGTTCAACGCTTGGATCTGGGCAAACTGTCACCGGATGACGATGAGTTGGTGCGTGGCCAAATCATCATCTCCCTCCTCTCAAAGGATGGACCCGGCAGTGGCAATCCATTGGCCATTGTAGGACCCAGTGGCGATGTCCGTGGACCCTCGGAGGACGACTCGTCGGAGGATAGCTTGCCGGAAGGCTGGGAAGAGCGGCGCACGGACAATGGTCGCATTTACTATGTGAACCATGCCACCAAGTCCACGCAATGGGACAGGCCCAGGCATCCCGTAGGCGCCACATCCCCACAGCAGCGCCACAACACACACAATGGCAACAACGGTGATCGACAGGCGCCGGCAGGTCCCACGCGTTCCACCACCTGCACGAATCTGCTTAATGGCGGCAACCGCAATAGGGACTTGGCGGTGACGGCCAACGATGAACGGCGTCACTCTACAGAGATACTGTCCAGTGTGGGCAAGGAGAACACCAGCCCTACGACGCCCGTGTCAGCCACTACAACGCCTGGCAAGAAGTCCTCCTCATCGTCGTCGGGAGGAGGTCGAACTCTTGAGCAACGTCCCACAAACGAGCCAGCCACGCCCACTAGTAGCACGACGACGACGTCGACACCGGGTCGCCTGCACAGCAACGACAATCATGTGAAAACGCCAAAGCATCAAACGAATGGCCATGCTCAGCCAGAGGCCACGCCCACATCGCCAACGGGACAGCAGAACTATGTGAACGGGAATGCTCAGAGTGGAAGTAACAGTGGAACAGGAAGTGGCCAGGCGGCACAGCCCCAGAGCGCCAGCAATGGATGGACGCAGGAGGACGCCTCAACGACGACGCCGACCACGACGACTGCTACGGCGACAGCAACTCCTCCCAGGCATAGCCAGAGTCCGTCAACCCCTAATGCATCGCCACCAGCTCCTGTCACGCCTTCAGCCAATGGAAACGTGCACAGTCCGAATGCGAACAGCTCATCGGCGGGTGGGGGAGGAGGAGGAAGCAGATCCTATACAGCCGCCACACCCGGTCAGCGCTCGCAGCGTCGCAGTTCACGGCAGCAGGGAGAGGAGTCATCCACGAGGCGACGTTCCTCGCGAGGAACTCGCAATGGAGGCACGTCTGGTGGAGGAGGATCGTCAAGCCAGCGTTATGCATCGGCGGCCATTGCTGCCGCCAATCAGGCAGCGCGTCCGTTTCTGGACTTGCCGCCGGGCTATGAAATGCGGACCACGCAACAGGGCCAGGTGTACTTCTTCCACATACCAACGGGTGTGTCCACGTGGCACGATCCAAGGATACCTCGTGACTTTGACACCCAACACCTGACGCTGGAAACAATCGGACCTCTGCCCAGTGGCTGGGAGCAGCGGAAGACGGCCTCGGGCAGAGTGTACTTTGTGGACCACAACAATCGAACGACCCAGTTTACAGATCCTCGCCTCAGTGGCAGTATTCTGAGCATGATTCGTCGCGGAACAGGTGGCAATGCAGCTGCTCCTGCTGCCCCGGCTGCCGCGCCAACAACTGCCATGCAACCAGCAGCAACAGCAGCCGTTCCAGCGAACGCCACAGCGACTACAACAACGACGACCACGGCTACAACTAACACCCCACATCGCATTGTGCCGGATCTGCCGCAGGGATTGCTCGAGAGCGCCGATCTTCTGCCCAAGTACCGCCGCGATTTGGTGGGCAAGCTGCGGGCTCTGCGCACCGAGCTGCAAACGATGCAGCCCCAATCCGGCCACTGCCGTCTGGAGGTGTCGCGCAACGAGATTTTCGAGGAGAGCTATAGACTGATTATGAAGATGCGGGGCAAGGACATGCGCAAACGGCTAATGGTCAAGTTCAAGGGAGAAGAAGGCCTGGACTATGGCGGCGTGGCACGCGAGTGGCTGCACCTGCTCTCCCGCGAGATGCTTAACCCGCAGTACGGCCTGTTCCAGTACAGTCGCGATGACCACTATACGCTGCAAATCAATCCTGACTCTGGAGTGAATCCCGATCACTTGTCCTACTTCCATTTCGTGGGACGCACTCTAGGCATCGCCGTGTTCCACGGTCACTGCCTGGATGGTGGCTTCACCACGCCCTTCTACAAGCAGCTGCTGAACAAACCCATCACGCTGGGCGACATCGAGGGCGTGGATCCGGAGCTGCATCGCAGCCTCACCTGGATGCTGTATGTTTACGATTTAATCGAAATTCCAAGTAGGTTCTTATTGTTTCTGTAATTATAGGGAGAGCAACATCAGCGGCATTATCGAGTCCACGTTTAGTGTGGAGAACAATAGCTTTGGCGCTCTGGTGGTGCACGAACTGAAGCCAGGTGGTGCCTCTATTCCCGTGACTGAGGAGAACAAGCGAGAGTATGTGAAGCTCTATGTAAACTATCGATTTATGCGCGGCATCGAACAACAGTTTCTGGCTCTGCAGAAAGGTTAGCCTTTTTGGAATCTTATTTTTTTTTAGATAAATGTAAAATGAATTGTAAAATATTCTATAGGATTTTGTGAGCTTATACCCAGCCCGCTGCTGAGACCCTTTGATGAGCGCGAACTGGAATTGGTCATTGGCGGCATCTCCAGCATTGATGTCAACGACTGGCGCAACAATACGAGACTGAAGCACTGTACGAATGAGACTACGCAGGTGTTGTGGTTCTGGCAGGTGTGTATAGCTGCATTTCCTTCTGGACAAGCTCTCTATTCATTTTAATAATTCGTAAACTTAAATCTCCAAGGTGGTCGAGTCGTACAGCTCCGAGATGCGAGCTCGCCTGCTGCAGTTTGTGACGGGATCGTCGCGTGTACCGCTGCAGGGCTTCCGGGCTCTGCAAGGCTCTACGGGAGCAGTGGGACCACGACTGTTTACCATTCACTTAACCGCTGATGTGCCCACACAGAACCTGCCCAAGGCGCACACCTGCTTTAATCGGATCGATTTGCCGCCCTACGAGACGTATCAGCTGCTCTGCGACAAGCTGACGCAGGCCGTTGAGGAGACCTGCGGCTTCGCAGTGGAGTAGGGACCACATAAGGGATGGAGAAACCAGAGACCCCCCGACACCCGAGGCCCACACCCGATCCACGCATATGCATATACATAGACACCTTTACAAATATATAATATATAAAGTACGCGATATATATCAAGGCGATTTGAAATCAAAATTCGACAAGAGGATAGTTTTTTAATTTTTTATTATTTGTTTGTTGATAAAACTGCACCCCGCAGGCCCCCCGTTTAATCTTGTGTGTGCTGCGCATTTTGCAGTTAAAAAATTTAATTATTTAGCTAAGTATGTTAGTTACCAAGTGCATATACATATGAATATATCCACATACACACCCCACACATATATCGATCTATATCCTGGCCTTTGTTTGTTTACGTCGTGGCGTGGCGTGTTATAAATTGTAGTTTTAAATATATATACATATATATATTACGAAACCAATTATACAAATACAATTATACAAGATTATACATATATATATATATATATCATATAGTTGATAATTAGGCATAACGAAATTTTAAATAATTGTAGGCATTGGACCGGCAATTTTCTTGTGCTTTTTTGTTTAGTTTAATTAATACATTTTTGATGTTTATTAATTACATTTTGTACATTTTATAAAAACCAATCGAACGAGAGAACTCACTGCTAAGTTTTTAATTATTGTTTATTTTCGTCCTTAATCCCGACACACACACACACATCTTACACAAACATCGATCGAAGCACACCCTCACTATTTATTAGTACGTAAGACAAAACGCCTACCCCAAAAAGAAAAGAAAACGCAAACAAAATAAGAGAAAAGAGAGAGCAAAACATAAGAACACTTGAAAAACTACTCAATTATTAAATTAGTTATTTTTTAACTCTTTTAAATAAATGCAAATTATTTAAATTACGCTTTTATGTTTATTTTTATTTCGTTCCCCGCCGCACATCGCCAAATCAAAGCACATTTAAGGATCAAATTTCATATACAAACAATTACATACATACATCTTTACTGCATATTTACACATCAGTTTTAAACGGAGAATACGAATTGGACAAATTTCTAGAAGGTGATATTAGTGAAAATTTTTAATCTGACTTTAATTAAAACGAAACGAATTGGTAGATATCTAAGAGACCCCAATTAAACCCCAACCCTTCCCCAAAATGTAGTGCATATGTGAAAAATCTATTGATTTTGAATTGCGAACTTAACCCTCCTCCCTACAACAAAAGATACAACACAAATCGATCGTTAACTCTTTAGCTTTAGCGAGATCTAGGAAACGAATGACTAAGAATTCGGGGGCAGTAATCCTGCGCACATTGACAAGGACTCTGCTTGATTAACCAAAAGGGATTAATAAATAAATGAGCCTTACAAGAAATGTGTTTTATTAGGGGGAACATTTCTAAATAAATATTCAAATCAAAAATGCATATATTTATCTGTATTTTCTTTTCTGTGTTTGTTTTTATCAGGCTAAATAAAACCGAGTTTAAAAATAATAACAGTAATAATAATAATAATAATTACTATTTTTTTTTACTTTTTACCATTTTAAAGTTTGAAATATTGAGTACACTTTTTTATACCCTTGCAGGGTATTATAATTTTAGTCAGAAGCTTGAAATGCACTGAAGGAGTCATTTCTGACCCCATTAATCATATATATTCTTGATCAGCATCAACAGGCGAGTCTTTCTAGACATGTCGCAGAAAA
>JAEIIL010000986.1:0-13781 GCA_018905715.1 Drosophila lini | reverse complement strand
TTTTCTTTATTTCTTTAAAACTCTCTGCCATTTCATAACAAAACTATGTATATAATTTCGTATCATAAATAAATCGATTTTAATTATTGATTTTGATTATGCCGCATTAAATTACCGTAAAATTAGAAAAGGACTTCTCGTTTTAAGTGATTCTAGGATTTTAAGGACCATAAATAATCATTATCAATATTTTCTTTAAACAAAAAAAATAATTAACTTAACAAAGCCACATAAATTAGTTTTTTTGTTTTTATTTTTAATCGCTCAAAGAAAAATTATAAATATTGTTTGCTTTAAAAATGTAACTAAAAAATAATGATTATTTTATTTGATTAAAAAATATTTATTTTTTCACTTACGATTATGTCCCCGGACTCTAGTTTAAGTCTGTTCCAGTAGTTTTTAATAGTAATCAAAGCAGGCCGTTGCTACCTAACTTGGAGACCTGTCACCTGCCCTGGCTTGGATCTCAAATAACTAGTCTCTCACTCGCTTCGCACACGAGCTCGCTTCTGTATCAGTATCGGTTTTTTTTTTTCCTTTAGAAACACGTAAAAAGTTCAAAGCTGTTTTTAGTCAAAATTCCAAGTGGCACAAATTATTAGTTACCCTCACACGTCCACTGCAAAAAATCCCTGGTGATCCGCTATCACGATGTCACACCATGGGGCGGGTGGCGACGAGTCCGGTTCGGGCGTTCCACAGACCACGGTCATGTATTCCCAATTGCAGCCATGGAGCCAAGCGGGCGCTCCGCCGTGCATGGAGCCAGTCACTGGGCCATCGATACCGCCGCGCGTCGGTGCCGCCTACGAGACGAACCAGAAGCATCCGTGGCGCCCGGCAATGGCCTATGAGCTTATCCAGGTTAAGCATCTGCCCGAGCAGCCGGTGACCAATCAGTTGACGAAGCAATGCTTCCTGCCCAAGGGCATGAAGACGGACGGCATGATATTTCCCAATTTGGTCATCGGATTCGATCGGAATCCCCAGCATGCTGCCCGGGCAGCTCTCTACACGCGGTATACCAGCAATGAGTGGTACAACAACAACTTGACCAAGTATTCAGAGTCCAACATGAATCGGTAAGTATGAATTGTATGAAAAATGTAATTTTCCTTCTGAAATGTTCATTAAATTTTTAGTTTTTACGTATTTTTTAGGCTTTTCTAAGCATTAATCAATGCCATTATTATAATTTGTATACCTGCTTCCATCCTTCAGTAATCTATCAGAGCGCATGCGCAACGATGCAGTGCGTTTGATGCGGGAGACGGACGAGAAGGCCACCTCCGGCCAGCGGGATGCCGGCCGACGGCTGGGCGAACGCATTACAGATCTCACCTTTTGGCGAAACGAACTCAACGCCGAGCTGGAGAAGCTCATCGCCGAGATGTCCGACATCAATGAGCTGCAGCGGCAGTGCGGCAAGGCGCTGCTTGATCTGGAGATACCGCTGCACATCGCCCAGGAGTGCCTGTTCCATCGCGAGTCGCGGCAGGGTGGCGAGAAGGTCCACGACATCGTCGAGAAGGCCCTGCTGGTGGAGATCAACAATCTGCGCAATTCCCGGGAGCGCTTGGGTGGACTGCATG
Source organism: Drosophila lini (assembly GCA_018905715.1). Classification (NCBI taxonomy): domain Eukaryota; kingdom Metazoa; phylum Arthropoda; class Insecta; order Diptera; family Drosophilidae; genus Drosophila; species Drosophila lini. The sequence continues at coordinate 12,186 of JAEIIL010000986.1, read as the reverse complement.
ACAAGATCTCGAAGCAGGCTCTCGATTGTCGCGGCGCCCAGCATCTGCTCGAGGACGATGTGGCGCACAAGGAGTCCTCGCTGGGCATAGACTCCATGTGCCACCAGTTGAACAACCACAGTCGCGGCATCACCTACTACGGCGGCATCGAGAAGTTCGATCCATCGGTCAGCACCCAGGAGTCCTGGGCTATGGCCAGCAGCGAGCATGTTCGTCGGTAAGTTTATTTAGCTCCATTTCTGAGCCTTCTCCTAATGCGACCTCTTTTAGGTCTCAGGCCGAGAGAAAGAAACTCTCGATGCTACGCAGCGACTCGCAGAGTGTGGTCAACTCGGTGGCCTCCACTGTCTGGGATTTCTGGAGCAACACCAATAACGCCTTCGATCGGCGCTCGCAGGAGATGGCAGACGCAAAGAATCGGGTGCAATTGCATTTGCAGAAGGTGCAGCAGGAGCTTTTTGATATGGAAAAGCATCTGTTCCTGCTGCAGAAGGCCATCCAGGACAAGTCCGGGCCGTTGAAGGTGGCCCAAACCCGACTGGAGGCTCGTTCGCATCGCGAGGGTGTGGAATTGTGCAAAGATCATGCCCAGGACCGGCTCGTTCAGGAGGTCCAAGACATCCAGGGCACCGTGGAGACGCTTCACCACAAGCTTCAGGAGGCGGAGGCCGCCCACCAGTGTCTGCTGAAGACGCGCTGTTCCCTGGAGGTGGATCTGCGCAACAAGGTCAATGCGCTGTTTATCGATCGCGAGAAGTGCATGAGTCTCAGGCGCTCCTTCCCGGTCAACAACCTGATCAAGTATTGATCTGGCTGCATTCCGATGCCCAATGTAGTCCCGTTGCACCATCGCAGCACGCGCTTCTGTCTACCGCACTGCATGTCACCAGATTTTAATAAATCGGAGACCAATGGTCCATTTTATGAATGAAACTTTGCCTTGAGGATTATTTGGCCGTAGTTGCTCCTAGTGGTGATAGTTTTATGCGCAGTGGGGTACCAATCGATGGGCACTATCGATAAGAACCTATCATAAAATGCTTTAAAACATGACCTCTTAGCATTCGGCGGTGTCCATCATTATTTTGGGTAAATAAAATAAAAGTATTTAAAAATTGCAAAGTTTTATTAAAAAACTATGTTTAAATCGTGTTTGCGATCAAAAACATGTCAAGTCATATCGATAGTTCATATCGGTAGTCGGACTGTCGCCAGTAGGCCATCTCTACAAACAGCTGCCTTCTCTTTCGACTATCAGTGCTGAAAATTTATTAGTAAAATTATTAAAGAAAAAATTGGCCTAAAAGTGCTGTTTTAAGGAAAGAGGTTAGTCAATTACTTTAATTCAATAGATTGGGAACTATATCCAAGTGGCCGCGAGCCGCCAGAAAGTGTAGTGTCAGTGTAAAGTACATTAGCAGCCGGCTGCATATGTTATTATGGCATTAAAAACATATTTGGCTGAAACACAAAGTGTTTACTATATAACGATATACCGAGTTATATGCGTATATATAGAACGCTGCAGATGAGGGTTAATTAAAGGGTAAATCGAATGGCCATCACCATTTGACATGCTTTTTCTGTTCGTACTTCGTTTAACTATTTTTTTTTTTTTCGGCCCTATGTCTGACGTGTACATTCTGGCAAACTTTACTGTTAAACGGGTTTGCCACTGACGGCAATAAAAAACAAATAAACAATTTGGAAAGTCGGTAATTAATTAACTAGCATTTCTTTTATTCTTTAACCGTTAGGTTAGCCAAAATGCGTCTAGCTCTTGGCCTCCTGGCCACGATCTGCGCCCTGGTTGTCCTGACCGATGGCGTTGATCCTGGCAACTTTAAGACCTGCGAACAGAGCAGCTTCTGTCGGTGAGTAACATATTTCTATTTCCATTCCTTCATTTCCAGTTTCCATCAAAAAGTACAGTAATTCACGGGTATCTCTTTGGCACCTAACTGCATTTCTAGGTACTTTTTTGTGGGATACCTTTTACCGTTAAGGGTACAATTTATTAACATTAGATAGGATTTTACATGGCCAAATATATCCATCAAATAGGGGTTATATATTCTTGTATGGCATATATAAATTCTATAAGTTCTATAAATTTTTCTTTATACATTTTGAACCTACTTGAATTACCCTTTTGTCTGATCTTACAGGCGCTCCCGGAAGGTGCAGAGTGTGGGCAGCAAATACGCCTTAATTCCGGGCACCTTAAACACCTACGCTGACTCACTGACCGCTGATTTGGTGAACAAGGAGAATCACCACCAGTTTGCCTTCAAGCTGGAGGCTTTGGTGGGCAGCACTTTTCGCCTGCAGATCGATGAGAAGCAGCCGCTACGGCCCCGATATCGCGTGGAGCACGCCTTGAAGGGGCAACCCCAGGCCGGGCGCATTCGTGTCGAGCAGGAGACTGACGGTGAAATTGTGATAACGTCCGAAAAAAATAAGGCTGTGATCCATGGCGATCCCTTCCGCATTGATTTCTATGAGAACGATGTGCTAGTGGTTTCCGTTAACGCCAAAAACTGGCTGTACTTTGAACATTTGCGCCAGAAGGCCCAGGAGCCGACACCGGATCCATCGGAGAATGAGAATCAGCAGGAGCAGGATGCCGCTGTGGAGACACCCAAGGTGGCGGATGCCATCGATGATCCCGGTGCATGGGAGGAGAACTTCAAGTCGCATCATGACTCCAAACCATACGGACCCGAGGCGGTGGCTCTGGATTTCTCATTCCCCGCCGCTGAGATTCTCTTCGGCATTCCGGAGCACGCCGATAGCTTTGTTCTGAAGTCTACTTCGGGCACGGACCCCTATCGCTTGTATAACCTGGACGTTTTCGAGTATATTGTGGATAGCAAGATGGCTCTGTATGGGGCAGTTCCGGTGATCTATGGCCATGGGTAAGTAAAACCTAAACCTTTTTCCGATTTAATTTTAAAGCAAAAATCCTTTGAATCCTATTCAGACAGCAGCACACTGCCGGTGTTTACTGGCAAAATGCCGCCGAAACCTGGGTGGACATCCAGACAGCCGAGACCAATGTGGTCTCCTCGCTGGTGAACTTTGTGTCCGGCTCCCGGAAAACACCGCCGCCGGCCGCCCATTTCATGTCCGAATCGGGCATTGTGGATGCTTTCATTATGCTGGGCCCGAAGCCCATGGACACGTTCCGGCAGTATGCAGCTCTCACGGGTACCCACGAGCTGCCGCAGCTATTCTCGCTGGCCTATCACCAGAGCAGATGGAATTACAATGATGAGCGGGACGTGACCTCCGTTTCGGCAAAGTTCGACGAGTTCAACATACCGATGGACACCATGTGGCTGGATATTGAGTACACCGATGGCAAGCGCTACTTTACCTGGGACAAATTCAAGTTCCCCAATTCCCTGGCGATGATTAAGAACCTGACGGAGCTGGGCCGCCACCTGGTGGTGATCATTGATCCGCACATCAAGCGGGATAATGGTTACTTCTTCCATCAGGATTGCACGGAACGCGGATATTACATTAAGACGCGCGAGGGCAACGATTATGAGGGCTGGTGCTGGCCGGGATCGGCCAGTTATCCGGACTTTTTCAATCCCGTGGTCAGGGACTATTATGCCAGCCAGTATGCCCTAAACAAGTTCCAAACGGTCACCGCGGACGTGATGCTGTGGAACGACATGAACGAACCATCGGTGTTCAATGGCCCGGAGATAACGGCGCCCAAGGATCTGGTACACTATGGCAATTGGGAGCATCGCGATGTCCACAATCTGTACGGTCACATGCATCTGATGGGCTCGTTTGCCGGTCTTCAGCAGCGCGATCCCAACCAGCGACCCTTCATCCTCACTCGTTCACACTTTGCTGGCTCTCAGCGTTACGCGGCCATTTGGACGGGTGACAATCTGGCGGATTGGAACCATTTGCAGTATTCGATCAAGATGTGCCTAACGGAGGCGGTGGCCGGCTTCTCCTTCTGCGGCGCCGATGTCGGCGGCTTCTTTGGCAATCCGGATAGCGAACTCCTGGAGCGTTGGTATCAAACGGGCATTTTCCTGCCCTTCTTCCGTGCCCACGCCCACATCGATACGAAGCGAAGGGAGCCTTGGCTATTCCCGGAACGCACCCGCCAAATCATACGGAATGCGGTGATCAAGCGTTACTCGTATCTGCCGCTGTGGTACACTGCGTTTTACGAGCTGGAACTGACCGGCGAGCCTGTGATCCGGCCTCTGTTGGCCCACTATCCGCAGGACAAGGAGGCATTTGGCGTGGATACCCAGTTGCTGGTGCAGGATCGCCTGCTCGTGCGCCCGGTCATGCAGCAGGGCGTCAGCAAGGTTGATGTCTATTTCCCGGCCATTGATGAGAAGAAGAACGGCGATTGGTGGTATGATGTGGACACTTATCAGCGGCAGGAGCGATCCGGTTATGTCTCGGTGCCGGTGGATGAGAACAAGGTGAGAGATGCGAGTGGCTTTTCTTAGTTTTTGATTGATTTCTTCAACTTCGTTTCGACAGATCCCCGTGTATCAGCGCGGCGGCAGCATTGTGCCCAAGAAGGAGCGCCAGCGTCGCGCCTCCACCTTGATGCTGCACGACCCGTACACCCTGATCATCTGCCTGGACCGGCAGGGCAAGGCATCCGGCTCCCTTTACCTGGATGACGAGAAGTCGTACGAGTACCGTCAGGGCAAGCGCATCCATACGGTCTTTAATTTCGGCAACGGGCAGCTGACCAATCGCTTTGAGGGCAAGCCCAAATATAAGTCGGATGCCTGGATCGAGCGCATCGTCATTGCTGGCTTGGACAAGGTGCCGAGCAGTGCTAGCATTACGGTGAATGGCGTCACCCAGCAGCTGGAGGTGTTGCCCCAGGAGCGGTCCGTCGTTGTGCGCAAGCCGGGCGTCAAGATGGACGTTGACTTTGCCCTCAAGCTTAACTATCAGTAGTTTGTAGCAGTAGTTTCCGTCGCCACGTATTAATGTTTGTGTGCTTTTCCCAAATCAAATTTAACCAAAATGTATAAGCACCGCTTTGAAAGGCCCGAACTCATTCAGAATTTGCCCAACCAGAGGCCCAGAGGTGTGTCCACTTGTATGTAAATTCAAATTATAGATTAGCTGCCTCCCAACAATACATAGTTGAGCTCCTGTCAGCGTCCCAACATTCTAAGGAACTAATTTGATTAGCGTTTCAATAAATATAAACGATTTTTTAAGATAAACTTTGTGTGTTTTTTTGTGGGAAATGAGTGGAGTAGGGTTACTCCATAATGAAATCATTCAACTTTATTTTATTTATTATTTCATATTTTAATTAGGGTCCCAACTTACCAGCAGTATTTCGACCGCCACTGAAATTCACTCTGTAAATATAAATATTTTGACATTTATTAATATTCAGAAACTAATAATAAATAAAAATAATAATAATAGAAATAATTTAATGGGAATTTAATTACAAACTAATTGATTGCGTTGAGATATATGTATACAATATTAAATCAAAAAATTAAATGAACAAGAAATCGAATATAATTTTAATACTAACGTATTAAGGCTTTTATTTCTGTTTTTTTGCACAAGTATTTAGTTTCTGGTTGTTCCGCTGTTGGCAACATTATCAAAGTTATTTCAATTAAAACGGCTACATACATACATATAGCCAAAGGCGGCAAGGGCTGAGAGAAATAAAAGGGCCTGAATATCGCGCTGACCTCTGACCCCTGGCCCAGGAACGGCCTTAGATGAATTTTCATAACATTTTTCATAACTTTTCGTTTCGGTTGAGCTTAAGAATGTTGTAAAAATATTTATGCGCTTGACTCTCCGCCGCCCGCTGCCCGCCGCCCGCCGCCTTCCTTTCGCACTTTCTCCAGCCTGGGCGCTCTTTCTCTGCGGTCAAACATATATATATATGTATAAATTTATATATATATGTAGATATTTATGCGGGGCTTCCCTCCTTTTGGGCCATGTGAGCACTCGCATGTACATAAGTCAGCAAATTTTCCAGCAGCATAAGCATAATTATTTTTAATGCGCTCTGCAGAAAATTTGAGTCCGAAAACCCGAAAAGGGGTTTCAGTGCAAAAAAAAATAAAATACACACACACACACAACAACAACAACAGCATGGAGATCCTTGGCATTTCTCTGGCATCCTTGGCTTCTTCATGTCCTTTTTGCAACAACCGCTATCGCTTTTTCATCGCCCCGAACGAGAAACCAAGCACATTACATTGCGAAATTAGGAAATTAGCTGAGCTTTTAGTTGCCTTTTTGGCCCAAAAAACCGATTATATCCTTAAAATCAAAAGGAAAATACAAAACTAGAGCTCCACAGGACTGCGTAATTAAATTGTTTTCCCCTAAAAAATAAACAATAAAAATCAAACCAAAGTGCTGGATATTTCTAATTGCTTCTTTCTGGCACAAAAAAAGCAAAACAGGCATTTCTTTAATTTACTTTAATTCATACATTTAATATAAAGTTTTAAAAGATAATAATGTCGAAAATTCAACACGTTTTAAATAGTTTTAGAAATATATAATTTAAGCATAAGTTCTGCTTTATATTGTTTATTTATTTAACTTGATTTTGTTGGCAAATATGTACATATGTTCGGTACATATCGCACTTTTGTAATATCACTCTTTTTTCCTAAGGTTCCTTGCTTTATTTTCGCTTTGCATTTAAAACATTTTTGCGTGTTTGTTTTTAATTATATTTGGCTTTGAGTTTATTTAGCGCAGTTGTTGCTGCCATATTGCGGTGTTTAAAACTGTCACAAACTAACCAATCCCCGGAAACCCTTCTATATATCGTTTAAATGTGTTTGGATGTGTGTGCAACATTGCAACATTGAATGCAATGTCAGCAATAGAACAAATGTCAGCGGCAATGTCTCGTCACCCATTATTTCAGGGCCCACATCCCGTTTTCCAGCTCAATCCCCAATCCCCGATTACGAACTTGGATGGCGACAGTTCTCTCTGCTGGTGCACTGAAAAAAAAAGCTATGAACAGTAAGCTTAAATAATAAGAAAATGAAGTAGGGTATTTTTTAAAAACAAATGAATTTTTATGAAGAAAAAAGGATACGTAGGAAATAATAATACAAATTTCTTTTATGCCCTAAAATATATAAAGTATAAATATTCCTGATCAGGATCAACAGCCGAGTCGATCTAGTCACCTAGTCATAATAGAAAAAATTCCATTTAAAGTCCAGAAAGCTTAAAAGCTAAAGTCATATATATTTCAATTCGCCACTAAAATTTAGATAATACAAAATATATATGTCGTGAAGAACTCGAAATATATTATTTTATATATTTTAATTATCAATATTAAACTGATCAATTTATATAAGCTTATTGAGTATTTTTTCTCTTCATGTAGAGGGGTCCATGGTGTGTGCTGATGGGCCGGAATAGCTGGACGTGGTGCGTCTGCGGCTTAGGAATTATGTGCGTCATGCTCAGGGCGTTTTGTAACTTGTGTCACCGGCAAACATGCGCACAGTGGGTACGAAAATTACATTGATTAGGGTTACCTTACTTCCATTTTCTTGTCCATAAAAATGATATTTAAGAACACGTGGGACTACCTGGATTTGTTCAATAAATTTACAAGATTTTTAAGGACTAACCTTGTTTAACAATCAATTTAAGGGTTATTTGTATAATATAAATTACGAAATAATAATTAAAAAGTATATTTTAATTATTAATAATATAATTAAATATCAGAATTGTAATTTGTTATTTTTTAATCTTGACATTTAATTATTTTCACCACTGTGCCGTTTGATTTCGGCTTAGTATGTGGGCCAGAGGGAGACGGCGAGATGATGAGCGACAGAAAGGGAAAAAGTAATGGAAAGAGAAAGGCAGCACTGCAAGTGTGTGCCCGAAAGAGACAGAGATAAGATAAAGAAAGAGAGAGAGAGAGACTGGCGGGATGGCGACAGCACTTGGCTGACTTGCTGACTGTCAAGTTAAGTGCGGATGCACACACGTAGTGGCCAGCCCCCACTAGTCCTGCCCCTCGAACTCCTTCCATTTCGGAGGTGGCGTGGTGGAATGGTGGCCAAATCGGGGGAAAGGGACGCTAGTTTCGGAAGGATATCTCTCTGCCCGCAAAACACAGTAAAACGCGCGCATATTTATAACGAAATGCTCAATTTAAATTCCCATCAATCTTGGTCGAATGCCACACACTCACACTCTCTCGCACACAGACAGATGCGTACACGTTCGGGATTTGGATTTTGGGATTCCCCGTTCTACTCCACACCATTTGCTTAAGTACTGAGGGAAATCATGGGTTAGGAATATACATATTTTTTAATATTATTGCATATTTAAATAGAAAATAAAAATAATAATAAAACATATTTAAACATATTCTTCTTTTCAAGAAATGTATTTTTAAGCAAATATAATTTTGATATAAAATTGTTTTTTAGTGTAAGCCGCATTCAAATAGATGTAGTTGAGAACCTCTCTTTCCCTCTTTCCCTCTTTCCCTCTTTTTGCTGCCTTGTAAGACTGCGTTTTAAGTCAGCAAAAAGAAGCAAATTTTTTTACGCGCTCCAAAAAAAAAAAAAGGGAAAAGAAAAAACAAAAAACTAGAATGGAAAACCAAAACGAAGCGCGGCAAAAGCTTATTGAGCGTTAAATTAAAAAATTCTTATGGAAAAATAGGACGAAGGAAAAAATAACAAAACGTAGACAGTGCGCGTAGAGACAGCTTAAAAAAAAGACCAAAAAAAAAAATGCAACATTAAAAATATAAATAAAATAAAGGAAAATGGCAACAGCATAACAAGAAAAATTGTTAGAAGGCTTAGGGATATGGCCATCATTAGTTGGGGAATTCTGCACAGTCTAAATTTTATGAATTCTGGAGAAAAAGAAAAAATTTTAGGAAATGGAAAGGTATGTTGGAATTAAGATCACTTTAAATTAGTTTTATTTTTTATTATTTAAAAAAACAAACCCCAAAGCCCAAATGAGTAGGCAATGCTTTCTAATTAACAAGTGCTAAAAAGTATTGCCTACTTTTTTGGGCTTATAAATGGTCGTTGGGGGAAGTTTTCAGGAAAACGAGCAAAACTAACGAGAAACATTCAATTTTTTAATAAATATAGCAGCAAATAATTAATATTAATATATTTAATATAAGCTCAAAGGGCCCTCTTGTCGTAAATTAAATAGAAAATGGATGAAAGTCGCTACTCTCTTTCTCTTTATATAAATAAATGTATATGTATAAAGCCAGCAAATTGCCTTGGAATTGGTGCACGGCCACTGCAGGAGGTTGGGACTGAGGTTGGGAGATGACACTTGGTCATCGCTTGGCGAGATGCAATACAAATATTATACATGTTGACCAGGAGGAGCAGCAGCAGGACTTGGCAATTGAAATTGAAAATGAAATTGTGGCAACAAAAAGGAGGAATAAAAGGAACGGCAAGCACTCACCGTTACCGCACCCCCACCTCTCTTTTTTTTTTTTTTTTAGACACACATTTAACCCCTTTTTGTGTCCCCTCTTTATCCCCCTTGAAGCACACACGTCGCGCTTTTTCATTACGGTTCCACGACGCACACAAGTGCAGCACTTGACCAGGGGCGGGGCAGCCAGGGGACGTCACTTTGATCTGTGATGCAGGTGCAAATAGACACAGTGGCGTGCGCCAGAGAGGGGGTGGGGGGGGGGGATGTAGGGGGTACTATATGTGCACACGGGACATATGGAGCACGAGAAAGGGGAGTCGGGGAGACAACTTCCCGCAAATGCCACCGTCAGCAAGTCAAAGTTTATTGTTTCATTTTTTTTTTGCTTTTATTTCTTTTCCATTTCTGTTGTTTTTTTTTTGTTGTTTTTTGCTCTAACCCCAAGCCCTCCCTCTCCCTCTCCCTCGTATTCTTTTCTAGTTTAGAGTTATTTTTCCTCTTCTTTTTTTTACGCTTGTGTTGCATTTATTTTAATTGAAGCTCTCTCGCTGGCTTTATGTTGTTATATCTGGGAAATTGGTTCAAGTTAATTTGCAGCCACTGTGTGATCACCAGTGATCACTTCGGCAAAAGCCGGTAAAACCCATCAGAGAGTTGGCCAACCGAAATATAAAAGTCAGTGGCTGACAGTACAGAAATCTTGAAACAAGATTTAAATTACTTGTAATATTTGTATAAATTTTTAACCCATTATAAACACACTTGCAGTGGAAGGAGCAGGGACTGGGTGGAGAAGGGTTCGAGTTTCAGGTTGGCTTTGAGTGGCGGCGTGTTTATGCAGCATTTGGCCATTGTTTGACTTGCACTACGGAGTCCGGATGACCGTAGTCCGGCTTACCGAAGATAAAGTCGTACTGCAATAATACAAGTGTTCATTGACACACCTACCTCTGCTTGATGCCTGATTAATTGCATTGCATCCCACCCCGTGGGGGATTCTATTGCATTTCAGGTAGTTACGGATTGAATTTCCATAGGAACTGCATACTTGAGTTGGTAATGATATCTCCAGCCTGAGCTGGCCGCAGAATTTAATTAAGGGAAAGGGATTCAGCAGGAACAAGTGAGAATTATTATTAAGAAATGTATAAAAAATACCTTCAATTTGACTTTAAATAAATTACTGCCTGAATTTGGTAGCCCCAAAGTCCCCGAATTTCCTTTTCTTTGTAGTAGTCATGCCTGACGCTTTCTTTATCTCCTTTGGTTGCGTCAGTAAAAAAAAATAATGTATAAATAAAACTAAAATAAAAATTGAAAGCCAAACAACGGGGCGACATGCAATAAACTGGCTACTCGCGACTTCGAGATGCTGCTCCTCGTGGTTCCAAAAAGGAGGAAAAAGGAAGGAAAAAAACATACCGATGTGGACGAGGGGATGAGGATGACGACGATGCCTGGGCCATGGATGATAACTTGGTCGCCAGCTCAAGTGGCAAGCTCCACGCTCGTCGCCGCCTGACAGCGTTTTATTCATAAGCAAACATGTCAACTCGATGCCGGGATACCAGCAGCAGAAACACTGAAAAAAATAAAGAGATATAGAGTAAATATTAAAAAAAATAAAGGAGGCAAATTATAAAATTATAATTATAATTAATAAATCACATTATATAAATTTAATATATATATTTTTTTTGGTTTAGTAATTTTTTTCAGTGCCGTGACTCCCTCCGCCCGTGAAGCATAATGTTTATCCAGCCGGCTAAGTCAGGCAAAAGATGTTTCGCGTGATTTGGAGATGGGTTGGAGTTCATTTCGGGTTAATGTTAATGCCCAAGCAGGGCGCTGCAGGATGCGTGTGTCCTTACAGATTTCATGTGAGTTATGGCCCCCCCCCCAACTTTGGGGGCAGAGCGAGGAGCTGAGACTCCGAACTTGGAGCTTTGTTTGACTTGCCGCTGTGGCATTAAAGTCTGCTTCTCCGTCTGTGCACCTTCCTTTCCTTGGCAACAAAATTGACAGAAAATTGAATTTGCACATTTTACTGCACTTTGTGCGAGCGGCAAGGAAAGTGGTAAGCCGACAGACAACACGACGTATGCGCAATATATATACTATATGATGATACGTCTCAACTACGTAAGAACTACTACTAAGTCTTTGGCATTTTGTATATTTTACTATGAAATTTTTTAAATTAAAGTTTGAAATTAATATATATAAACCTAAGACCACAGGGCGTATGCGCAATGTAACTTAAATGCGATTTTCCTTAAGTTTGAGCCTTATAAAGAGATACTTTTCGCCCTTCAAGTGTCTGTGTGGAGCATAAATGCAACAGTTTGGCCGGTCCTTGGTCCTTTTCACCCACATTAACCCATTCATTGCACCTGTCTGGCACTCGCTCTCTCTTTCTCTTTCTCTGGTCAATTGTTTGTTTATTGCTGCTGTAAAGTCCGGTGGAAAAGCAGAGGGAAACAGGAGAAAACACCTGAGTGGCAGACGGTGTCCTTCCTTCATTCGTTCATTTAATATGGAAAAACGCGAAACGATTCCAGGCTTTTGAATTTTCAATTGGCTTGAAGTTTGATTATGGCGCCGAGAGTGGATTTTTATGCCTTTGTCACGCAATTTTTATGGCCGAGACGAGACACGCACATGGCCCAGACAGTTGTGAACAAAACAATAGTAAATAAGGTATAA
>JAEIIL010000976.1:0-13289 GCA_018905715.1 Drosophila lini | reverse complement strand
GGTTCAGGAATAATGACAAATCATTATTAAAAATGTACAAAATGCATTGGGGACTTTAGAAAATATGTATATGTAGATAAAAATATAAATATGTAACTCTAAAACTTAAAAAAAAACCAAAACCTAAGCCAAAAATGCACTAAATTCTATACGGAAAGCGTTTTTGTCTTAGTTTTTATAGGCACAGAAGGGTTACTGCAGCTTAAATTAACTTACAGGTAGTGTAAAGCTACAGTTTTTATTTATTATATGTATAGTTATATAATTTCTTTGAGTAATTTCACATAATTTAGACACAAATCATTGCACGTTTAAATTTTATACATTTAGAGTTTCAAAAACTGTAAATATATAACTTTATTAATAAGAAACAAACCCTTTTTCTTACTACTTCAAGCTCGTTTACTCTTTAAACTCTTTGAACGTCTGCTTAACTTTGAGTCACTCCACAACAAGACACAAGTCAGATGCAAATACGTCTTGAAGTGGGCGAAGAAATGGGGTGGGAACAGTGGGGTGGTGGGGTGGCGTTGTCAAACATAAGTCAGGCCACACATATATACACTTAAAGCACACTTTGGGGCTGCTCTGCTCGCTGGCTCATTTGTCTTTTGGCCGTGTTGCAATTGTTTCGTTACACAATCGCCGGTCGTTGCGGCAAATATTGTATTGGGGTCTTAGCCTTAAGCCGGCTGTAACTGTAACATATGCCATCAGGATGCGCTGGCGACAGGACACACACACACACAGCCGTTCGCAGGACATGCTGAGGCTGCTAATTGAATCAGAAACCGCAGCATGAAATCAACTACAAGGCACAAACAACCGCAGCCCACGCGGCGTATACGCAATGTGAAATTGGAAAAGGGACTGGCCATATTTTAGAGCCTTTGCAGTGTGTTTGTGTGTGTGTGTGTGTGTGTGTGGACAGCGAAAGGATTGACCAGATTGATAAATCCCCCCAGGACGACCGTCTGATGATGATGATGCCTTTGACAGCGAAATCGGGAAAAAGGAAATGAGAAATATACGAGGAAAATCGCCTTGAAATGTGCGGCATACATTTATGCGCTGCTCTGAATAAATCATTCGCTTGCATTGAACATTGAACCCTCCCTGGATTTCTGTGTCTCATTTTTCCCCCCAAAAACACATACGAATATCTTGTCCTTAAGTAAACAAAACCCACAGCCCAAAAAAAAATGAGATGAAACCACGCACAGCGGAAGCGGAATGACGCCTGCAATTATGTCTAATTTAATGAACTCTGTTTACCTCAGCTGCGGGTGGCACTGACAGCCGGCCATATGCCCAATATCCGCTATATATATATTCGTTTTATTGGATCAAAGTTCACCTTCAATAAAGCGGAAGCCAAAAAAACAAAAACACAAAATTAACGCCGACGAAACGTAACGATCACTCTTTTAGGAAAACCGACAGCAACTAGAATTTCCCGAGTCTGCCGACAGCTCGACCGTTCGCCACAGCAACCGGTTGGCAAGTGAAGTGCGTTTCCTAAAAGGCGCAAAACGAGGAAGCAAGGAAACGAGCCAGGAAGCCTTGTAACTTTGCAGTATTCACAATAAGGGCAAGCAGTGCGCTTGCAAAACTGTTATACAGGCCAACACTGAGCAAGATTTTGTATACATTTGCAGCTTGCAATTGATTTATTACAGATTTTCAATTATAGTTTTACATTTTTTGCTACATTTATTAATCGTTTATATTAGTTTTTATTAGGTTAATAAAACTTAAAATTAAATATTCTTCCAAATTATTATATGATAATTTTTGGTTAAAGTAAAACTAAGTTTGTTGTAGGCAAAACGAGAATTTAATTTGAACAATTGCAGTAAAAATCGTCTTTAACTTTATTTTTCCCTGTTTTTTTTTTTTTGTTAGCAAAAATTCTTTGCTCCACCTTTCGGTATTTTGCGGAACCTTAAGTATCCAAGTTTCAAACTAGCTAAGCAGAAAAATTCCAACAGGTTGCGCCACAAAACATTTTAGCACAAAATTTATAATTAAAACAATTAAAATTAATTTTATGTTTAATTTGGCGATTTTAAAATTCTAATAAATTGAGGGAATACATTTTCCTTTTTTTTAATTTTTATTTTGTATTTATAAACATTTTAAAAGTGTCAAAATATGGTTTCGGCAATCATTTGCCACCCTCTTAAATTATATTTTTTAAATCAAAGTTAAAACGGAGAAGAACCTATAGTTTAAATGTTTATTTAATTGTTGTATACAACTAAATGTTGACATACGTATTTTCACATTATAAAGCATAATCCCATGCACCCTTTTTGGTCTAGAAGTTTGTAAAATAATGGCAAAATATTTCTTTGATAATATAGTTAAAAAATCAAACTACAATGGCAAAATATTTCTATAAATTTGAGCTTTTAAGAAGCAGTGTCTTCGCGTATAACAGTCCGAGTAACCTTGCCGAGCATCACAAGCAGTGCGGTCAGTGGTCAGTCATTTGAACCTAAAAGATTTCTGTTGCATTTTTTTTGTGTACTTTTTCTTTGTGCTCCCAAGTGCGATCGGGGGCTCAATTGCACGACGGCCCATATCTGGGGTGAACAACGGAGACACCAAATCCGAGACGAAGCTGCTGTTCTGGGTTATGTTTGCTTAGGTTCTTCTTTATGTTCCCTTCCCCGGGAAACTTACAATGGAAACGAAGGTCAAGCACGTATATATAATATAATTCCGATAGGCAGACGCCGTCTGCGGGCTGCCGAATATCCATTGTTGTGACGCTCGACGGACTTGGCCGTAGCTTCAGTATAAATACTTTGCCAAGGGCGCGAAGAAGTCATCAGTTGGATGCCGGAAATCATCATGTGGAGACTACTGGCCAGCCTTTGCCTGCTCCTGCCGGCCCTCGTGTCAGCCCAGGATCACCCTAGCTACCCACATCCCCCGATGTGGGCCGAACATGGCTATAATGTCGGCCCTTGTGGTCCCAGGGTTTGTGGCACCAATGGGTACACTTATCGCGATTTTGAAAGCTTTTGCGCCCTCAACGATCATAATTTGAAGATGATTTTAAGCAGACAAAAAGGTAAACAAATGTATAGATGCATAATTTAATTTATTATTAATATTATTCATCATTATGTTTAACATCTTACTTTGACTTTGCAGAATTCGAGCTGACGGACACAATTTATTGCCACCCACCGCCACCTCCGCCTTCGCCCAGGCCCAGAAATGTGGGCTACTATTACAATAGCAACTACAGAAGTTTGCTGCTATCCCAGTCACCCCAGTCGACCTACTCCTCGTACCGTCCCAGGCCCTGTATTTATCCCGAACACATTCCCTACATTGGACCCTACGGTGCTGTTTCGCCTCCAGAGACTTATCAACCACCGCTGATTCCCAGCCTCGACTCTGTGCTGCCCTATCCGTTTTGGGCCTTCCATCGACCTGCGCCGCCAACGAGGCCGCCAGTTAGCTATAGGCAGCCGTACTGGTATTATCCGACAAGAGGTCCCTTACAGACAATACAACCCTGCCATCCTGAAGATCCTAGGACGACCGCAATGCCTTACGCCACAAGTAGGAGGAGCACAACTTCTACCACCACAACTACACCAGCTACTACAACTACGACAACTCCAGCTACTACGACAACGACAACAGAAGCCACTACGACAACCACAGAAGCCTCTCCAATTTCGTCCACGGAAGCTTCTACCTCAACATCCACAGAGGCTTCTACTACAACATCTACGGAAGCTTCGACTTCAACTTCTACAGAGGCTTCTACAGCAACATCTACGGAAGCGTCTACTTCAACATCCACGGAGGCTTCTTCGTCAACATCCACGGAGGCTTCTACATCAACATCCACGGAGGCTTCTACTTCATTATCCACGGTGGCTTCCACTTCAACATCCACGGAGGCTTCGACTTCAACATCCACAGAAACTTCTTCCTCAACATCCACAGAGGCTTCTACTTCAACATCTACGGAAGCTTCTACTTCAACATCCACAGAAGCTTCCACCTCAACATCCACAGAAGATTCTACATCCACAACCACAGAAGATTCTACATCAACATCCACAGAAGATTCTACATCAACAACAACAGAGGATTCTACATCAACATCCACAGAAGATTCTTCATCAACATCCACAGAAGATTCTACTTCAACAACAACAGAGGATTCAACGTCAACATCCACAGAAGATTCCACATCCACAACCACAGAAGATTCTACATCAACATCCACAGAGGATTCTACATCAACATCCACAGAAGATTCTTCATCAACATCCACAGAAGATTCCACATCCACAACCACAGAAGATTCTACTTCAACAACAACAGAGGATTCGACATCAACATCCACAGAAGTTTCTACATCAACATCCACAGAAACGTCTACATCGACTTCAACAGAGGATTCCACATCGACATCCACCGAATCTTCTACATCAACATCCACAGAAGCTTCGACAACAACCGAGGCTGTCACAACCACTGCTGCTGCTGCTAGAGCTGCTGCCACCCCTACTGCTACTGCTGTACGTCTATAATTATATTAGTTATTATCTAAAAATAATCAACACATATTCCTACAGGCCAATGCGGTTACGATTGAGGTCACAGATGCGAATGGCCAAATTCGGCGAATTACGCTATCCGCCGTGGAGACGGACACAGAAACGGGAGAGCCAAGCTGTTCGCCGGTGACCGATCTCCTGGTGACCAGTGGATCGACGGTTGTGTTCCAGTTCTCTGGCTGCATTCTGGAAGAGGGCTCCTTGAAGAGCGCTAGGATTACAGCGAGCACTGCAGCTACCACAACCACAACTTCAGCCGCACCCAAACACAAAGATGGATATGGCACCGCCAAGAGTCCGCACTATCAGTGGTATGGATCCGCCTTCCATGTCCTTCAATACTAGCTACCAAGACTACAATTCATAGAGCCTGATGTTTATAATATATATATTTTTTTAAATTAAATTTGGTTTTAACAAAATTTGTTGGATATTCGGTTTCAAAATAAATTTACAAAAAAAAAGTATATAAAATATAAAAAAGACTGGTGACCTATAACCGTCAGAGTTCAGAACTGCAATGAGTGAGTGCTCCTCCTCCTCCTAGTGTGAATCGAACACGTTTCGGTTAATCGAAATAAAAGTAAATAAGCAGGTAGCCGAGAAGAGTTAAACAAAGCCGAGTCTCTGGTATTATGTCATTAGAAACGTGATCTGTGATGCCACCAAGTGCTGCATCTGCACAGAATGATATATATATATATATATTCAAGTCAGAATCAATATCAAGTTCAAGTTCAAATTGAAGCCACCCGAAATACCAATAAGCCACTGACTCAGGTCTTTCGATGAATTGCAACTGGCAGACGATTTTCTCATGACTCAAGGTTAAGCCAAGCCACAGCGATATCAGCAATATATATATATATATATGTATAATAATATACATTTCATAATGAAGTGCAAGAAGCGGCGTCTGGGTCAGCAATTGATAGGAATTATGGGGCAATATTCACACCATAATATAGTACAACTATGATCCACAAACAGGGGCCGCGACACGTACGCAAAATGTCAATGGTATGAGCACACCTCGGGAATAGGATCATGGCTAACTGTGGTGCGGTATAAAAGCTGAACTGGATCGGGGTCAAGGCATAGTCGGTCTCGCATCGTTCTCAATATGACAGCTAGTTGTCTTTCGCTCGGATTTGCATTCGCATTTGTCGCCGTCGCCGTTCAGGGATGGGACTACGGCCTGGATCATTACCAACCAGCGCCGTACTACCATGGTCGGCAGGGGCAGCAGTACGAGCTGTCGCCGTGCCCTCCCTCGGGTCCTGAAGGACTCGTTTGTGCTGGCATTCCCGGCTCGGAACCCTTTACCTTTCCCAATGCCTGCGAGGTGGCTCGCTTTCGGGCTGTCACTGCCAAGGGTAAGTCCTTACAAGTCCTTGGCTCTAGTCCTTTCCGTTAACTCATTCCCATTCGGAAACGCCACAGACTGGCAGATCATCCACGAGGGCAGGTGCGACAACCTGGAAGTGTGCCCGGGTCACTGCCGCAATCAGTACAGTCCCGTCTGCGGCAAGTTCAAGGACGAGAGGCGCAACTTCAACAGCGAGTGCGAACTGCAGCTGGTCAAGTGCCGCACAGGAGACCGTGAGTATTTCCCTTGAATTTCTTAAATCAAATAATATAAATAATAGAAAACTGGAGTAGATTTTGTAGAATTCAGTAACGTCGCGTGTAAAATGCAGCACGTTCTGGTCTAGTATTCATTCACTGCAAAACAAACTATACCACCAGCTGATTAAGAAATAGAATGTTTTGAAATTTATACAAAAACCAAAGTTAAATGTTTCTTTTTCCTTTGCAGCTTGGAGGAAGCAGCACAATGGTCCTTGCGAAAGCAGATATCCCGCCGGCCAATCGCTTCGCGTTCGCAACTATAATCCCTATGCCTTTAATCCATACCCATCGCACCAGGGATACTCTGGATCGCAGGGATCTTATGGATCTTATGAAACTCAGGGAGCTTATGGATCACAGGGAGCTTATGCATCTCAGGGAGCTTATGCATCACAGGGTTCTTATGGTTCCCATAGAAGCTATCAAGGCTCATATGATTCTCACAGATCTTTTGTACCCTATGGACCTTATAGTCCTTACGCAATCTCATCTCAATCTCAGTTATCGTTTGTTTCACCTCCGCCTCCATACAAGGCTCCCGTTTACTATCCCTATGAGATAACCTGGGAAAACCTGCCCACGGAATTGGGTGTTCATGGCAAATCGTATGAGAATCTGCCCACCGAGTACCCAGCACCGGGATCCAATGCAGATTCCTATGAGAATAAGCCCGCGGATTATGCTACAACCTCTGCGCCATATGAGAAGCCCGCCTATGAGAAGCCCGTCACTTATGATGGTCCCACATCCGATAAGCCCGCCTATGAGAAGCCCGTCTATAACTCTACCTCAACGAGCACGACTTCCACGACTTCTACGACTTCCACGACTTCTACGACTCCCACTACAACCACTAGTACCACGGAGAAGACCACTACAGCTTCCACCACCACCACCCCGCAACCAGAGCCCGTTGCTACCACTCAGGCGGCAGATCTTCGACAGAACATAAAGATCAATGCGGTGGTCGAGGCGCCAGTAAATAAATCCAGCAATGAGTCCCTTACGACAGCTTCCCCGACCGAAGCTCCAGTTACCGTGAAGGCAGCTCCTTTGACGAAATACGCAACAACTGCCACTCCACAGCATGCAACAACCACGCCCAGGGCGACATTCGAGAAAGTGATTAAGATAAATGCGGTGCAGGAGAAGGATAATTCTACAACGATTCCAACTACAACAATTCCAACTACAACGATTCCAACTACAACGATTCCAACTACAACGACTAAGAAACCAAAGATCTATCCAGCCTACGGCTATCAAACCAAAACTTCCTATAAATCCTCTCCAGTTTATACTACAACAGAACAGGTGACGGAGACCACGGAGACATCTTTCGACAAACTCATTAAAATAAATGCGGTCAAGGACACAAATAATAGTACTACCGTAGAACCAACCACAGAAGAATCTAGCACCAAAGAATCAACCACCGAAGAATCAACCACCGATGAGCCAACGACTTATAGTTCGTATCCAACGGCTTACAATTCCTATCCGAGCTATGAAAAACAATCTTCCTATAAGAGCTCCTATACTACTTATAATGCCCCGTCTTCCTATAAAAAGTCCACAGTATACACAACAACTGAGAAGCCGAAGGTCCCAGAAACAACCAAAGCATCTCTCGAAAAAGTCATTAAAATAAATGCGGTCAAGGACACAAATAATAGTACCACCGTAGAACCAACCACAGAAGAATCTAGCACTGAAGAATCAACCACCGAAGAACCAACCACCGAAGAACCAACGACGACTTATAATTCCTACCCCACGTCCTATAAGGCCTACAGTACCTATTCGAGCTATCCTACTTATAAAGCCCCGTCTTCCTATAAAACCACAACAACTGAGAGTCCAAAGGTCACAGAGACAACCCAGCCAGCTTTCGAGAAAATCATCAAAGTAAATGCGGCTGAAGAACCGACAACTTCCACCGAAGAACCCACAACAACTTCCACTGAAGAATCCACAACTACCTCAACTGAAGAACCCACAACAACATCAACTGAAGAACCCACAACAACCTCAACTGAAGAACCCACAACAACCTCAACTGAAGAGCCAACGACATATTACCCTTCGTATCCAACCTATCAGACTGCATCTACCAATGGAACCTATACTGAATATCAGGAATCATCCTACAACAGTAACTCGACGGGTTACAAATCGCAGGACACTTACGAGGAGAAGAAAACCACCTACCCAGTCTATGCCGGGGATTCCCCTGTCATCGTGAAGACAATCAATGGCAGTACCTTCACTAGGATGTATGTGGAGGTACCCGGGAAAACGGGAGCCAAAAAGTTCAGCCTGGAGACCTCCGCGGGCGACAACAAGAGTCAACTGCAGCAAGTCTACTTCTTGACCTTCAACTAAGCCAAAAAATTAATTGTTTGTTGCCTTTGAATTAAATTTAAATTTAATATTGAACATAAGAACGAAATAATAGCAAATGTTGTATCTGAAACTTGTAAGTGTTGTATAAACGCAAGTGTTATATAATGGAAAGTGTAGATTTTAAAGAACAAAATAGATTTATTGTTGCTTTTGAAATTCTGTTGACTTAAAGCATGGCGGAGATTGTGTTTATGGTGGAGTCGTTGATGCTGGCGGCCAAGTTGTATAGATTAATGTCCTTGATCATCGAATGTGGTCCAAAGTGGTGGGCTAGTTTCAAGGGCGGGATTACCCATACCTTCCTTAAGCGACGCTGTCTGGCACGCATTGCCACATCCATTCTCTCCTTGCGACGGCGTTGCAATTCAATCAGAATATCCATGTTCCTCTCAAAGCGCTCCCTAGCCCTCTTCACCGCGGCGGCCATGTACTTCAAGGCCCAAGTGACACTTGGGATCTTCAGGGTGTAAAAACCATCGTCAAAGTTGGTGGCGCCGTTGGTCTCCGCCAGGGACTCGTTCGCCATGCATTTGGGCTCCCGAGTGGCCCAGGCTCCGGCGCATAGAAAGCACATAATGATGAGCTGCGGTCAAGTTCACATGGAGATTGCAGCTAAAGGACTCTAGTGTGCGTGTGTACTTACCATTAAAATTGGAGCCTTCATTTTTCACAGTCTCTTTTTATTTTTCTTATTTGTTGCCGACAACTAGACAGCAGTTATCAAAAAGAAAACTGACAACTTAAAAACTGTCAAGACCCAGCCAAGGCCTACTTTTCTAACGGGAAAAAGCATACTTTCTGATGATGACTCTCTTTTAATATAATTTTCTTAATTATATGGAATATTTTGTCGATTTGCATCCTTAGAGTACGCTTAAATTTAGTTTTAAGCTTCTTCAGCCACCAGCCAGCTACCAGCCAGCTTTTTTTTGGCTTTGTTATGAATTTTTAAAAACATAAATTGTTGATATTTTGACTCTTTCTTTTTAAAAAATTATTATGTAAAATTATAGATAAATATTAAAATTAAATAAAGTATGCAGATTTATTATCGACACCAACGACGCTTTCCGAATTGAATTTGGTTTATTTTTGGCTGAGTTATGAATTATTGAAAATTAGATTTTTCACCAAAAATTAAAACATTGCCATTTTCTCAAAAAAAGGAATGGGGTTACATCATTAAAATCGTCAAAATCTGAAAAAAAAATTAAAGTTAAAATAAACTATAACTAAGTATGCAGATTAATGAACCCTATAGAAACTAACAAAAAAACGCTTTACAAATTAAATTTAATACATTTTTTGGCTCATACATAGGCGACATCCATTGTAGATTGATTTCAAAACATATAGCGAGATCGATGGCCAAATTTCTTGCTGTGCACCACTTGCAGCGGCTCTATTCTTTTTCCCGATCACGTAGCGCGTGCCATTGACAGCAGCCATTACTTCCTAGTTCCGGTCCCAGTTCCCTTTCCGCACCAGTTACCAAAACACCTTACTGCCCCGCCGCCCACCGGAAGGGGTTATCTTTCTCTCCCTCTCTCTCTCTCTCCTCAGCTTTGGGAAGTTTCGATTCCCGCGGTTCTGCGAAATGTTATGAGACAGCTTCAAAACACACAGAAATAAACATTCTAGCGCGGTGACTGTTGGTCTGAGTAGGTGTGTTCGGCTCTCCCGATCTGTGACCTAGTTTATGCGTCCTGTTTTCTGTATTCTTGAATACGTGAATTAAATTTGAGAGTCTAAGCTAACAGAGCTTCCACTCAGATATTAGTTTTCACAGCCAGCAGAACTTTATAAAATGAAGTCATGAGTTGGACAACGCATAAGCGGAGTCTCAAACGCTCTCCCACTCCCACTCGGTCGGCCTCTCTCTCGCTCTGGCTTTGTCTAACCGCCAACGCTTTTGAGCCGGCCAGCATTCCAATATCGGGTTGGAATGGATCGGGTCTACGTCTAACCTTCAGGCAACTTGTCGCTCGAACCAAATATTGTCGCGCACACAGTCGGGCTTAGAATTTCCGGGGGAGACAACGATAGCTGGATACCCTTTAATTACAAAATATATAATATAACTTATTTCATTAACTGTTTTAGTTTTATTTGCTGCCTTTTTTATTTATTTAATTTTGCTTGCTTAAGGTAAATATTTTTAAATTTTTATTTAATGTAATTCTCCTGTACCTTTGTTGTTTTAATTCCCCGCTAAAGCTAAACGATCATTTTAATCGAATTTTCTGCCTTTGGGGTAGTGTATTCCAAGTTCTCTCCATCTCCTTTTGTCTCGCTCTGCCCCACACTCATCGATGGCGCTCCATTCGGACCGAGTTCGATTTGCCCGCTCTCAGTTGGGGCTCTCTTCCCAGCTCTCTCGCTCTCTGTTTGCTAAGTCGGACTTGAATGAATTTTGCCCCAAGTGGCCAGCAGATGGACCGACCGCAAAATGGAAAATGCCGATAGCGAGAGCGATGGAGTGGAAGTGGAAGTGGGATGGGGAGAGGAGGGGGGTAACACAGGCGTAAGAGCGAGCGCGAGAGAACGGCTATTGCCAATTTGAGCTAAAGCAAAAAGCCAAAGCCAAAACCAAACAGAAACAACAGGCCCGAATGAATAACAAACGGCAAAAGGTATGCCAATACAGCAGGTAGATCAGTTGTGAATCTGGCAACAAACCATTTGGCTGGGGCTGCTGCTCCAAAACAAAAATTACAAAAAACAAAAAAAATAAGAAAAACACACAAACAAAACGCGCTTCGTCCTCCCTTCGAGTCCTCCTCCTCCTCTCTCTCTCTCTCTCTATGCGGTGCGGTCCAGATGCTTGTGTGAGTGGCTGTGTGCATATTGCATTGTGTTTATTGTTTTTTGTGGTTTTACGGGAGAACAACATCGGAAATATCCACCATCCGCCCGTGGTGGTGTCAAATCAAAGTCCGCCAATGACTGCAGCAATCGTTTATCGATAATACCAAAACAAAGGACACCTGCACGCGCGCCAATTTTCAAGGATACGATATTCACGTTCGATAACAACAAAAGCGCGCGTTCCGGCTGCCTTTAAGCGGTCAATCTGGCCCCCTATTGGCCTTTTTAAAAACATCTGTTTGCCCAGCTGCCCATGTGTATTTATTTGTTGGCTAATTGGTCAACTCCCCACCGCTCCCCCCCACACATCACTCCGTCTCCCTTACTCTTCGATCTCTCTAGCTTGGCCTGTTTGTTTTTGTTATTTTTAGTGTTTTTTTTTGTTTTTGTTTGTGGCGATTTTTTAATGTTTTTGTTAAGTGATCTTCGGTGATGACCAGTGTTAAGTGCCCCCGAAAAAAACAGATCATTTTGAAAATCGACTTTTGAATGGATTCTTAACAGCTTTCTATGGCAAAAATCCGATAATAGTTAGTCAAAATAAAACGTTTTTAGTTATTTCAATAGAAAGATTTAAAGTTTCCTACAAAAAATATATGTTTAAAGACAGAAAATGACTTAAAACTTGAAAATAAAAAAGCTTCAAGGTGTTTTTATGCAATAAACCGATTTTAAATCGATTTATATTGATATTTTAAATAACAAATTCAAAATAAAAGTTATGATTTAAGATTAAATCTGTTATACAAATCCCTCTATCCCTCTTTTTTTCTGTGTGCCCAAGTGACCTTGTGTCGCATCCTTAACGCGAGTTAAGATCAAAGTAGAACACATCCGTATAAGTGTGAGTACGTGATAAAGTTTATACGATTTATATGCATATATAGGCAATGTACGTGGGCAGCACAACTCTGAGCGAATCAGAATCGAATCCAAGCGAATCGATTCAAATGGAATGCAATCGAATCGAAGTCGAATCCAGAGACTTAAAGCAGACCGATGACGATGGTTCTGTTAGCCCTGTTTAGCCAGAGATCACAGTATATAGTATCTAAATAGATTTGCTTATCTCAAAAATGCATTATCATACAAGAAACATGTAAAGTATTTCAAAGTAAACTCTCACAACAAGATGTTTTTTTTTAAGTAAATCATAATATGCTACTTGAATTAGTTTCCAAATCCTTTCATTCGGTCAAATCAAATTTAAATATAAAATAATAATAAATTTAACAAAAATTATTCCAATTTTATACAAATAGTATTCATATTTTTAAGTAGTTTATCAAGTCAAAATTATTAATAGATTTCTTATGAGGGAACGAGCTAACAAATGTAGCAATTAATACGCGTTTATTGGCTTCCCAATTGATTCATTCACCTAATCCACCGCCTAACTATCAGTTTTACTCAATGAAATCGAATCGAGTTCACTTCATTCAAGGAGAGGATCGCGTTAGGAATGCTGCACTGTGGTTACAAACACGACAAACGGACAAACCTCCAATACAGAGACAAAAACCCAGCGAATCTCAGCCAAGCTCAGACAGATCATGGTTCTATAATGTGTACGGGGAATATACTAACAATATTACTGGCTTTGGGACCGTGTGGGCCGAGGAAAGAAAGAAAACGGCAACAAGAATAAGTTGAGTTAAGTTTAAGTCGCGCAAATAACTCGCTCATTTCGTCATTTTGAGCAGCTATCAATATTTGATATATGTCCCAATACACAGGCATACAAACGACAGGTATGTTTATGTGTAATATGTACATACGTATGCAAAT
>JAEIIL010000967.1:0-31901 GCA_018905715.1 Drosophila lini | reverse complement strand
ATAAATGTACACGCTTTTTAAACTCCTAAATAAGTCCAAGTTAATTATTATTAAGAAATATTCAAAATTTACCAGCTTGGTTCTTATTTTTAGAGCTCTTTCAACTCTCAGTACCTAAAATACTGCCCATCACTGCTTCGGCGCCAAACAACTCCATCGAAATTATGAAAGAGGGACGAGGACTTTTGTCATTTTGACATATTTTAATGCGAATTTACAACAGCCTCGGGGCTGAATGGATGGGGCAAAAACTCTGGCCACTTGAGTCCTTGTCCCCTGTCCCCTGTCCTCTGACAGTTGGTCAACTTTAATTTGCAGCCCTTTTTCGGTGCCAGGCAGAGGCCTTTGGGGCTTGGCTTCCACTTCCTTTCCCCATCCTGGTCCCCATCCTTGTTAGCCGAATTTAGTGTTGCCCACTTTTTGGCGCCGTCTCCCAGGCGACAGGCAGCGCAGTAAATTTAATAAATAAGTGGAGATTTCTGCTGGCTGCCAGTTATTGTTGGTGCGGCATACCTCAATCAAAGCATGTGCCATCCCGAAAAAAAAAAGAACAACAAAAATATATATAACTGAATAGAGCTGAGAACAGGAGACAGGATATGGGCCGGCCTTTCAACAGGGTCTTCAATAATTTTTTACACACACGACAGACAGCTAGACTTGGGTCGCTGTCATGTTATATTCCCGTTAGGCGGTCCCCGGCACAAAAGGCCAAATTGCAAATAAGAAAGGCATAAAACGGAATAAAATAAAATAAAATAAAATACATAAATACAAAAATCCAAAAAGAAATGGTTGAAATTGATATAAATATCTAAGTGGGTATTTGCAGGATTTTAGAAAAACAGCTTAGTTTATTAAGAAGGATTTAAAATATAATTTATTGAGACATACAAAGAGTTTAAGAATCAGTTGAAAAATCTGCAAAATACTGAGAAACTTAATAGCAATGCACTCTCTCTCTTTCAAAACTTCTGAAAAGAAAGTAAAAATAGCTTTCTCTCAAGTTTGTGGTTCACCTTAATTCCCCGACGATTAGGAGTTAGCAGCGAATACATCTCGACATTTTCCACTTACCCCCCACAACAGGAGAGAGAATAATATACGTTCAAGTGCCATTTATCTCACTGGGCCAAAAACTTTCCATCGACTTTCACCAACCCGAACGAGTGAGTGTGTGTGTGCATATTTTCTTCTTCAACCATCACACGCACGCACACACACCACACCACACCCCCCTTCCTCCTGGCTGGGGTGTGAGCTAAATTGATTTGACAAATATTTTGCTTGGCGTTTATTACATTTTTTTCTGTTGGCATCAGCATCATCGGGGAAAAGGCAGGCGATCCTGCCCTTTTCAGAGCGTGTAACCCGTAGCTGGCAGGGATTACGCTCGCTATGGCAACAATTTCAATATGCTCCACTCCCAGGCAGCGGCACTATGAGCACACTGAGAAAATATTTTAACAGCTTAACAGTTTTACAAGATTAATTTGATGATTAATGATTGGAAAAACACTTTAAAAAATTATTAAAAATAAGCTGAAAATTGATATATAAAATATTATCTTAAATGAAAACATTGCTTACTTTGAGATAGATTTTTTAAATGATTTTAGACTTAATTTAAAATTTAAATTTAAAAAATTTACAGGACATTGAACATAGAAAAAAGGGCTTTATTTTGAATATATTCAAGCTCAACCTCACGGAATCCTGCACCGAAAAGGAGGTCCTTACTCGTCACTGCTTTCTCAATTTGTAGTCTAGCAACCTTTCCTGTTAAAAACTATCAAGTTTCTTATTAAATTCCTTAAATTTGTATCTTTAAAAATTATTTACAATTTTTTTCAGTGCACTCACTAACTCCCCTCCCAACACACACACACACACACACACACGTCCATTTCCGCATAAAGGCAGCAAGAATTCCACACGATGCCACAAACACATGCTTCGGGCAGCATTTAAATACATGGGGTGGTTGTGCGGCGAGTGTTCTTTAGAGAGTGTGTGTGTGTGTATACGTTGATTGCATTGTTGCACTTGTTGCATTCCTTACTAGCACGAACACCACAACTAACTCACATATACAAACACACACAGAGGGTTCATATAAATCAATATGGAAATCAAAGGAAAGGCAAGCAAACAGGAATTTGGCCAGCCACGCCAAACAGGCGAATAACAGCGATTCAAATGGGGAATAAATTGTAAGGAAACTAATGGGAATAATATCCTGGGAAATATTCTGAAAATTAAACACATAGATTTGAAATACTGCCAGATTTAAACAGGTTATTTAATCACTAAAATTAACTAGCTTTCGCTCAGTGGTAGTTAATACCTCTGCCTTTCATCCTTTCTCTAACTGATTTAACTCGCTTCTGTTTAGCCATCCAGTAATGAATCCTGGCAGGGTATTCCTGGCTCATTGTGTAAATGAAATCGTTTGGCTTAATCGCCTCTTTGCCAGATTTAATTTCCACCGCCACAAGCGAACATAAAGCGAACAAAAGCCTGCGGGGGCAGCAATGCAATCGAGGATCTAAAATTATGCGAGTATTTGGCACTTCGACATTCAATACGAATAAGCTGCTCTGACTCTCCCTTTCTCTCTATATAGTATATATATCTGACTGCATTGGTCCAAGTTCATTGTTGGAAGCCAGTCAGAGGCCAAGGGAGATGCCGTAATGCACACTCGTCTGCTAAATCGGCACAAATGCGACTCATAAAATGCAGAACCACAAATAAGCCAGCGAACGGAGGAGCCACTAATTGCAGCATTAAAGCTTCGTCTGGCCACCGATGAAGCTCCTGGCATCCAGGCAGGATCAAAGTCTCAGTTGAAAGAACACCGAGTGTATTTAACTTTCCCACCTGAATATGCTAACCTTTGGCCAGAGATGCTGAGGTTAATGTTAGTAGAAAAATTTTAAGAAAAATAGCTAGAAAAATATTATAAATTTAAATTTTAACTGAAAATATTGAAGATAAGTTTGGATATAACATTTTATATAAAACTTTCTCCAGCTCTTAAAATATCTTTAAAAAATTGCTAGAAACTAGCAGTTTTGCCATCAGTTCCTGTAACTATTTCCAGTCATCCTCCCCCACTCTGTCACTCCCTCTCTCTTTTTAAGCCACAGCTGCCGTTTCTTTCCTGCTGCTGCGGCAACTTAAAGCGGCAAAAAGTGAGCTACGTGCAGATGCCTCACCTGTGATAGAGGTGATTAACAGGATTTGCAGGCAGCAGAGCAACCAATCTGCTACTTGTACAAGGTCCTTTGCTATCTGTATCCCTGTCTGTGTGGCAACTGTAGCTGGCACACATGGCGTATGCGTAACGTGGTTTACAAAATGCAAAACCTACGAAAACAAAAACAAAACTTAAATTTCTACCAACATATAGATGTTGTCAACCAGTCCGAGAACATGGCTCAATCAAATTAATACCCGAAAAACTTTGAAATTGGCAAACTTTTGGGCGATTAATTAAAATCGCTTCATGGCATTGATGAAACAATAATAGGAAAAAAGCCAATATTTGACAATTGCCAATAAGCGCCAGACAACAAAAAAATGGAAAATAACAATAACAATAACAAGGCGGACGAAAACAAGGAGCGAGCGCAACAATTAAAACAAATCGAGGGGAGAATTGCAGGCTCTTGTTTTTGCGAATATAAAAACCAGCAGCAGCAGCAGCAGCAGCAGCAGTGGGAACTGGGAACCCCCCGAAAAAGGATACACACCACGACAAGCATGCAAATTGGTCTTCTCTCTCTCCCAGCTTAGTTTTTGTTGTTTTTCTGCCTCCTGGCTGCTGCTCTGGCAAGGACCAAGTTTTGTTCGAACAATTGCCGCCGTGCTGGGGAAATTGAATTGAAAACTGAAAGGTCACAAATTTATGCAATATATATCAGCACACACATATGCCATATATATACACCCACCACTATAAATATATATACACTATATAGAGCGAGATATTTTTGTCTGTCTGTCTGTCGGTTTTGGCCAGGTGAGCAGCTGAACCTTGTCTGGCCACCATTGCAGTTTGATTGCAAAAATGTAATTGAATGGCAACAGCAGCAGCAGTCGGCGAACTAGTTGCAACATAATAAAAACGAAGAAAAACTAGTTGCAAAAAAATATGAAATTAAATAATAAAAGAGGAAAACAATAACTTGCATAAGGCTAGCAAGCGGTCAAAAACTATGCACAAATATAACACCATAAATTATGAAATTATATTTTCAATGCACCGGGTCACCTGCTAGTTTATTGTTTTTATTGCCACTTGTTTAGCTTCGAAAAACCTGAACCGTATTTTACAAAAATATCTAAATAAATTGAGGCTAAGCGGCTTCCATAAAGTGCAGAGTCCTATGTGATTTTTATCTTGATTAAAATTCATTTGGAATTTAGAAAAGTTGGTTAGGTGATTGTCAAGTGAAAGCCAGACAAGATTAAAGCCCTAAAAAATTTAGAAGCTCAAGATAGTAATTTTAATAATTAAATAAACATCTTCTGTTTAAAAATAGTAACTTTAAAAGATTTTCCAGCAAATAATTAACCTTAAAGCCCACCAAAATCACATTTCTAGCTACACTAAAACTAAATAATTAATAAGGTTGTCTTAAAAGCTACCTTTTGAAGCATTAAATACAATATATAACTTGCTCTTAGCCAGCTTGACCCAAGAAATCGGCTTATTGGGCAACTTTAAATCACAAGGCAATGGACCGGGCCTAAGACAAAGCCACCTGTAAGCCCCCAAAAACAGATAACAGCCACACCTCCAATCTCCTGCCGGCTGCCACCTGGCTTTCCCAAGAAGACCGAGAAAATCTAGGCCTGCAAAAAAAAACAAAATAGAAAGAGGAAAAGGACCAGGGAACAGGGAAAATAATTCAATTCCATAAACACTTGTTCACACAGTTCACGCAGATCACGCGGTCGCCTTCGTAAGCTGCGACTTGGGCGAAACTTCATCAACACAAATTGTGAATTCCATACAAATAGTTTGACAAACTTGCTGGCCTGGCCCCCTGGCCTGCTCCTGCTCCTGCTCCAGCAAGGATCCAAGGGATCCAAGGGGAAGAGCGAGCGAGCGAGATAAATGAAAGAAGTTTTGTGGTAGGCCCGGCAAGCGCATAAAAGAAATCTTATAAATCCAGAGCGGCAACAACACTTGCATATATCCGAGATACTTGCACATATAGCCATATACAAGCACATACAAGTACACTGGGAAAAAGGGGATAAGAAAAATTTGATTAAAATTCAAAAAGAAAACAAGTTAAGATACTACAAAGTATTGTTATTATAATTATTGAATTGTATATTATTGTTATTGTATTTATCTACATTTTTTTCCTTAACACATAATTTTTTCCAGTGCCATTACAAAACCAGATTGAAACAAAAGAACTTGTAGAGCGACTGAAGGAAAAGTAGGGAACAGGAAATGGAGCTACCACTGTGTGTTCATATCTTAGTTTTTGAGCATTTCCGGGCGCCAACTATTCGGTCACGTACTATATATAGTAGTGGGTGCCTCTAATGAATGTAGCCATACTCGTATATATATATGGCAAATATCTACCATCCATAGATGGAAGGATGCGCGTGCCGCATATTATCGCCAAAGGTCGCCCAACTATTTTCACTCGGGGCAAACCCTTCGACCAGACCACATAATCAGAGCCATCTCACATCCCCACCAGACATGTCTAAAGTCCTGTTGCCGCAGAACAAAAACTTTTGGCTGCCTGCGAAGGATGGTAACCTCAGGATTGCTGAGAGGTCGAAGGGAGTCCTGCGAAAACTTTTCATCTTATTTGGGTTCGGTTTTGGGCTGCCGTTATTCCATTGATTGTCAACATCCAGCCGGGAATTGAACTTTCGAAGGGAAAGCAACTCAACGGCGGCTGTTTAAGTTTTTCGGTCTCGTCAATCGAAATTTTGTTGAGTTCTTAGTTGAATTAGTGGTCGATTTTAGGGTTTGCAAATACACTAAGCTACAAGGTTAATACTTGTATTTTAGGCTTTGCACGATGATGCAATGTTCTCTAATAGCCACTTGATAAGCGTATTTATTGATTGAATTGTGTTGATATTTGCACCTGCCACTGGCAAGGTGTTCCCCTGAGTATCTTCTAGTTGATAAGACAAAAGCATATACGTCATTTGTAGAGCAATAAATCGGTAAATCGGGGGAACTACCATAAATTAAATTCCATTAATAAAGTTTCGTTCGTTTGTTCTTGAAAATTTTCCTAGAAAAAGCAGGCTGGTTATCTTGGCAAACAATACTTTAATTGTTTAAAGAGAATTTATGGCTAAAATGAATTGATATTGTTGTGCAAAAATGAACAAAAACAATTAAATTAAATAACTTAAAGATAAGATAGAAGTAGTAAGGGGTAAACCCAGAAAAAGTCACTTTAGATTGCTATTATTAAAAGATTTTCTGCCATATTTTCCTTTCCCCATTCCTAAGCTCCAGTTTACCCCCACTGTAATCCCCCTTTTGCGGAATATCTAATCTCGTTTGATAAATATTAATCCACGTACATTGTTTGCCATTTGAATGAGTGTATTTGCATGGCGAAAAACCCTCTTGGAACAACGTAGGATATATCCCGCCCAACTGTTGACACTTAGCAGTTTATTGGCCACACAGCACAATTGTTTGACATTTTGCTTCCCCTGAAACCCCCTCGAAACCCCTTGGAAATCCCCCTTGAAACACCCCCCTTAAACCCCCTTCTCATCGCCTCTATATCCCTTTTGTTTTTGCAGCTGCTCCTGGCCGCCATTCTAGCTGCTCGCTGTTTCGGCAGCGGCTCTTCCAGACGAACGCTCGTCCTGGCCTGCGACGATGCCGAGGCCATGGAGGCGGCATCATCATCGATGGAGGAGGCATCACCGCCACTCGCTGGCAACAATAGATATAGCTATAGGAGTACGGGCAGTAGAAACAACTACGGCGATTACAACTACAAGTGGGAGCATGGCGGGAATGTCGATGGCATTGCGGATAGCAGCAGTAGCAGCAGTAGTGGCAGCGCCCAGGACAACGAGGACAACAATGACAATGACAACTATAACTACAACAAAGCACCAACGGCCAAATGGCAAAAGCAAAAACTCTACGGAAGTCCCATCCACAGCATACACGACTTGCAGCAACAGGGACAGTCACAGGAACAGTTTGATGATGATCCCGTGAATGCTCGCAATGACTTCCGTCTGCAATTGTCCGACTTAAATGAGGCCGTTCCAGGTGTGGGCAGGTTTGTTGTTGCCCAGGACCATGACAGTCCCAACAACTGGCTAGAAACGGAGGAGGAGCAAGAACAGAAGCGGCGGGAGCAGACGGAATTCCTGCTGGCACGTCGCAGCCGCAGCAGCAGCTACAGTCAAATAAGGTAAGACCCAGTGATGGGAAGGGTATCAATTAATTAAAAATTATTACTAAAAATATATTTTTAAATTTAAGATAAATAAAATAGATTAAATTATAATATTAGATTATAAATAAGATTAATATCAAATTTATATAGTTATCCTTGGTAGACGAACACGACTTCCTTCACATTTTATGATAAATTTATTTCAAGAATAAATATTTTTTGAAATCTTAGGAGTACCTTTAGGTACCCCTAGCTCTCCTCATCACTGCCAGAGTCACCATTTCGGGCAGGAACACCAAAATACAAACGAAAATAGGAAAAATTAGCCATATTGAAGGCTACTCCTGCTCCTCCTCCTCCACCTTCCAACTGCATTCATTGAGCTAACATTCCCAGCAAATGTGACCGCCAATGATTGGAGTCGACAAGGCGAATGAAGCCGTTGTACTGGCTGCTCCTCCTGCAGAGTCCTGCAGAGTCCAGACTAATCCTGGGGGGTCTCGGGGCTCACTGGTTGCATATCAACTAAATGTCAATGCTGTCATGCAATGACGTAAGCGTGAGCACAAACGTAAGCACTTAAGCTGATTCCTCTCGGCAGTCGACTGAACTCTATCCCCTTTGTCGGAGATCAGGAGGAGCTGCAAGGATCATGTGATTTCTGAGCCGGGGATTAGGTAATCTGCTAGCTGCATTCAGCAAAAATTGGACACAAAACGAGATGGAAACCGAAATATGAGAAGAGGACAATTGGCTTTGAGAGTAAAAACTGGAAAAGAGATAAGTTGTAGTCTTTGTTTGCTTAAAGGAAAGTTACCCTGGAATGTGAGGGTTTTCTTTTAAGATAGAAATAGCTTCTTAAAGGCTTAATTTTAATATAGAAATAGCTCTTTTAAGACTTGATTTAACCCATTTAAAACTAAAATCTAAAGAGCCCACAGCTTAGTCTCTGCACAAATCGATTTTTAGTTCTCAAAAAAACTGCAGCATAAAAAAGCCACAACTATTCCCTTGTCGCTGCCACAAAACAGTATTATGGCTAAGACCCCCATTTTTTCTGTGCTAATTTAAACAACCACTCTCACCTCAACTATTCCATCTGCATTCATTTTCAAAACATTTTCGCAAACTTTGCGACAAAACTATCAAAGCCGTTGTTGCCCTGAAAGAGCGAGAGCCTTCCCCGAAATGCCAAAGCTGCCGGCGACCAGCAAGAATAGAGGGTAGTCGGGTTGGGTATGAGCCAGGGAGCTCCTCCGCTGAAAGCATCGACAACGCAAAAGGGGAAATCCGCTGGCAGGCAACGACAGCCGCGTAACGGAGAGCTTTGTGCCGCGCCACAGGCTCAGGACAACGCCATCGCCATAGCCGTCAACAGTGGGGCATCTCCTCATCCTCCTTCTCTTGTTCCTGGTCCTGCTTCAGCTTCAGCTGCAATCCTCAGACAAAGCCGCGCGCCAAAGCGAAAGCTAAAAAATTCATTGGCATTTGCCTGCAGTTGAATGCAAAATGATGCGCTTTTGTTGGCCAGCTGGAAAAATGGCTGAAAGAAGCGGCGGCCATGCAAATAACAAACGTCAAAAACGAATTTATTTTTTTATTTTTTAACCGAGTCCGCTGCTGGGCATTATTACATATAAAACAAATAAGGGGAAAGAATAGTTATTTTTTTAAATAAAAAAATATGTAATGACTTAAATATAATCCTAGGATTTTTAGGTAATTTTTTGTATTAAGAAAATCTTTTTAAATTGAGTTTACCAACCATAGCTTATTTATAATAATCCAGTTGTAGTTTTACCTAATAAATTGTTAAGATAAATGTATTTTAAAATTTAATGTAAGATTTTTTAGTAATAAACAATTCATTTATGTATATTTTTTATATATTTACATACCATTTCCTTGTTCAACTTGCATTTAAGAACTATTTTCTCCGTGTCTAACCGCTTTTGCAGTCATTTCCGCTTGCTTGCGGCGACAGCAGGCATCCGTGGTGGCAAACGGTGGCTCCATTGGGCCATGGAGCAGCGCTAATTCATGGCCAAAGCTAACAAATTTCCATATGCATTTTACAATTCCAGGGCAGACGGGGATGAGCCCGAAGCTGGCGGAGAACCAGGTCAACCGGAGTACTATGAAAATGAGTGGCCAGCGGAACGCAATGACGGTGTGGATGTCGAGGGAGAAGAGGATTATGCTGTGGTCTCCGAGGGTCAAGAGGAGGATGCGAATGAGCTGAGTGCGCAGCTGCCTTATGGAATCCAGAATGTGCGCAAGCGACGAGTGCGCAGTGTGATGCCGCCTCCGCCACCGTTTTTGGGACCCAATCCCAGTCCCGATGGGGTGAGTACTTCTTGAAATCCTTTAAGAAACCATCTTTATCTTTAAATCCTGCCAGGTGGTCACCTATCAGTCTTTGTGCCCCACAAATCGGGTAACCGTGAAGCTGGAAAGCGGGGAATACCGTCCAAATCACTATGTGGAGGTGACCTGTGCCCACAACTACGCGCCACTGCCAGCCCGGAGCCACAGCTTTGAGTATGGTTACAGGGGCAATGAACTGCTCCGAGCTCTGCTCTCCGAACGCGGCGAGAAGCGAGAGGTGGGTTTTACTAGATTTCTTTGCAACACAGTTTAATGCAACTCCCTTTCCCCCCTTAGATCTGCTCGGCAACGGGCTTCTCTTGCATCCAACTCAACCGCACCATCCACCTGATCCGCCTGAACGATGCCTCCGGCTGCTGGGAATCCGAGACCCGGACCGTGCCCTCCGGCTGCGAGTGCATGTGGCCGAAGCACAGTTATGGGGACATTGCCGCCTACCATCAGGCGCAGAAGCGGCGTAGCGGTGCCTTGGGGCTAAGGCCGCATCCCTCGCTCAATGTGGACTACAAGCCAGGCGTGGGCTACCGCCAGTTGACTCTGCGGACAAGGAGCCCCACCAAGGCCCCAGGGCCGCGCAATCGTCGCGAGGACTTGGGCTACGAGAGCTACGAGTTCAACTAGTAGTAACTTTTTTCGAAGTGCCCAGAAGGAGCAGCCCTAATTGGTTTAGCAACTAAGTTTAAAACCGCATAAATTATTTTTCGCTTTAACTTTAACTTTAGTATTTAGTCAAGAGAGAGAGAGAGAGGTGTCGTGGTGTATGAAATAAACGAACTACAATGGAGCAAACCCCCAGCAAAGAGGGTAAAATGGTAATGATTGCGTGTTAAATAAAATTGCATTTGCCGACCTGGGCGGGCTTACATTAAATCCTTCATCCTTAAGTCCATAATCCAGTTGATGTGTGCAATTCGGTAAATGCATTTCGTTCAACACCTAACGCGAAGCCTGTCCTTGGCCAACGCATTGATGCTGGGATTTATTGCCTGCGGCGGCGGCCTTATCGTAAATTAAAAATTAAGCGCCATTTAAAAAACATTTATAACAAACATGCGCATGTATCGCATAAATCAGGGTAAATCCCCTCTAATGAATGGCGATTCGAGGTCCTTTTTTTTGCTATGATAACTTATCCAGCGGTTGGGCTTCTACCTTTCGCAGCAGGTCTTCCGCTATGCTGGTTATTCGTGAATGCAGATCCTCGGCAGACTGGCTGGCATCGAACTGGTGCCAGTAGGAGGCTTCCCTAGAGCAAATGCGATCGAAAACTTGGGCCACGCGGCTTTGGAATTCTACTTTCTCATAGCTGTAAAGAGATTAAGATAAGTCATTTGTTAGAGGCAAAGAAACTCTATTAACCCACCGCTCCTCGCCGTACTGCCCCCGATTTGTCAGGGAATCCACAGAGGTCTTTAGGTAGAAAACAGCATCTGGCTTCAAGAGTCCCTTTTCCGGCGCATAGCACCAGTCAAAGTCCAGTCCCTTGGCTGCACTGTAGGCCACGCCGGAGTAGGAATATCGATCCACAATCAACGTGGTGCCCGCCAGCAGTTGCTGCTTGATCTGGTTCATGTGCTCCCAGCGATTGGCGGAGAACATCAGGTGGATCACCTCATCGGGCAGATCCTTGCTGTTGGTCAGATATGAGTTTATCACCTGTCCAATGCTGGAGCTGCGCTCCGGAAAGTTCATCGACACGGTGGCAATGCCCTTGGATTTGAGGAGCTCCGCTGGAGGAGATTAAGACATCAGTAAGTGGCGGATTTTGTTAGTTTATCAAACTCACCCAAAAGCCGGCTTTGTGTGGTCTTTCCACTGCGATCGCATCCTTCAAAAACAATAAAGGCTCCACGTTTTACGACGCTCATTCTTTCTATATTAAAACGAATGAACTTTGTAAATTTGCAGAGACCAGGCTTGCACAAAAGTGTGAACGTATTTTCGCGCCAAAAAGGTATAAATACCATTACTTTAGTATAAATATTTCTTGAAAAGCAGATTTCAATTTTTTAAATTAGATATATAAAATCTGCAAAAAATAAATATAAATTAGTACTCTTAAAATTACAAAATATTTAAAAATCTACATAATTTTCTATTTCACCTCTTAGTATTTTCTCACCCCCAAAGCCGCTGAATTTTCTTCTTTGGTATTTTCCATTAACACACACTTCGGTCACACTGCAGCACACATAAATTACATTTTGTTTTAAACAATTGAAAATACACGTAAAAACACAATAACAACGTTGCGGCATTTGTATAATTGGCAACACGGAGTCCTAACCCATTCGCCGACATGTGTTAGCCGGAAAACGGCGCCCGCTGACGCCACCCAGAGTCCGTTTCGGATTTGCCTGCGCTGCGCGACCCAAAACAAGAAAAATTCGCACGCCGTCGCAACGAATTCGCAATGCGCTGCAGCTGAAAATCGAGAGGTATCCGATTCGCTTTCCCGGCTTGCTGCCAACTAACCCACTAAGCCAACGCTTAAGCCGCCCTGTAGCCGCTAATTCAAAAGCCACCAGCAACTGGCCATGGAGCAGAGGCGGATAATCAAAGTGTGCAGGACGTTCGGCGGGGCCAAAGACCGCATGGTTTTGGCGTAGCGTGCAAAACAAACGCGCTGTCATCTGTCGATAGGTTGTGTGTGTTTATCGGCTGCCCCCTGTTATCGTTATCGCGCAAGGACCACGAGAGCGGCGAAAAACCGTTTTGCCTTTTCCGAGCTCCGAGTGGGTCGGCCTCTGTGTGTGTGTGTGTGGTGTTGTTGGTGGTGTGAAAAAAGTGCGTGCGGTCTTGTTTATGGGCGAAAAAGAGCAGCGGCTGTCCGGCCGGAGTTAGCAAGTGCCGTGCAGGATTCCCCAGTACGTAGGATTAGGTCGTCGTCTCCTTACCACTCCGCCCCTCTCCTTCAGCCGCGTATTGGGTGCCGCAGCTCTGACAGACGGCGACGGCATATGACCCGGGCGCTATATACACCCGCCACGAGTTAGCCCGCCTGCGAGATGGCCAACAACAATCACCCGCATCCCGGGCACCTTAGCCAGGCGGCGCAGAATCCCTCCTGGAACCCACTGCAAGTGAGTATAGGTTTTAGGATGCTAACCACCCAAGGAAATCGGACTAACCTCCCTTCCTTTTGTTCTTTCTCCTCCACAGATACCGTCGTACATTCCCCGGCAGCCGCAGTTGGCCCACATGTCCAATGAGCGGCCCGGCATGGTGCGTTCGCCGCTGGCCTGGCATGGCTCCGTATCTGCCCAGCAGCCGCCGCCGCCACCACCGCCCGATGCCATTTACAATTTCATGTCGGCCAATCATAAAAACGTAATTAGGCCTCCTTGCCAGGAGGAAGTCAGGAAGCTGATCTTATGCATGCTCCGCCTTTAGTCTGTTGTAGAAGCCTCTTCCTTAGCCTCGTTTTCCCAGTTGATATCCTTAGTTTGCTTTGTTTTCTTGCCGCCTGCCGTCCATGTCCTGTATATGTTTTGGTTTATCTTAAGCTTAAAATAACATTTCAAGTGGCTTTTCTTATTGGCAGCTGGACCACCATCATCAGATGAATCCTTTGCTGGCACCGCCTTACTCAGGAACATTGCCTTTCGACTCCATGGACCTGTCGTTGCAGTCCGCCCGCAGTGCGGCCCAGCCGCTGGCCAAGCAGCCGCCCAGCCAGCAGCAGCAGCAGCAGCAATCGCTGATGCATGCCCCCAATTATCCATCAATGTAAGAGCCAAGCCAAGGATTCCTTAAAGATTAAAAATCTGAAGGGTTTACTCTTTTTACAGTCAAAATCTCACAACCAACGCCTCGCCCAACAGCGCACAGCATCAGCAGCAGCAACAGGGTCACCTGGCAGCCATGGCTGCTGCCCATGCCAGCCTTCTGCAATCGAGTGGATCCTCCAGCATGAGCAATGGAGGCGTTTGCGAGTCCCTGCTGCCGCCACCGCCGCCTACAAGTAGTGCCTCGGGAAATAGCAGCAATCATGCGGGGAGCAACAGCAGCAACAGTGGGAGCAACAACAACATACCCAGCCCGCAGTACATGCATTCTCGCGATGAAAACTTCAAGCTGGCACAGCTAAAGCGCAGCTTTGACCACGAACTGCTCTCGGGAAAGGCCCTGCAGAAGGACAAGGAATGTGGAGGCTACCCTGGAGCGGGAACAGCCAGCAAACTGCCCACGCACAGTGTACAGCAGCAGCAACATGCCAATAAGAAACGTAAGCACACACTTTAAGCCAAGGATAACAGAAAACTAATTCGCTTTTCCCTGATTAGCCTCACCCCTACGCAACTATCACCAGCAGCAGCAGCAGCCGCCCTACAACCTCACACCTAAATACAATGGACCACAGACGCCGCCCACTCCTCAATCGCCGCTGGCTGCCCCGCCGCCCGCCATGGACTACAATCAGCTGCATCTGCATCAGCATCATCATCAGCTCAACAGCTCAGGTGGAGGCAATGGCAGCTACCATAACATGCAGTCGGATCAGCACTTGCACTACCACAATCAGCATGCGGCCAGCCAAGGAACAGCTCAGCCACCGCCACTCCTGCCACCGCACTTGGCCAGCGCTCAGTTCCATGATGCACCGCCACAGCTGTCAAGCCAGCAGCAGCAGCAGACGCATCATTCCC
The DNA here is from genome assembly GCA_018905715.1 of Drosophila lini. Taxonomy (NCBI): domain Eukaryota; kingdom Metazoa; phylum Arthropoda; class Insecta; order Diptera; family Drosophilidae; genus Drosophila; species Drosophila lini. Next base: position 17,437 of record JAEIIL010000967.1, on the reverse strand, counting down.
GCAATGCTCACCTCACGAATCTCGAATCCTTAGGTGTCAAGCACAAGCCAGAGGCCGAGGAGCCCACGCCTGTCATCACGGATCTGTCATATCGGAATCCAGAGGCAGAAAAGGCCACAGCCAACTCATTGCCAGATGCCCCCGAGTCGCCCTACCTGACCACCTCGAATGAGGAGTCCCTGGAGTCCAATAGCAACAGCAGCAATAGTCGAAAGCGGCGCAAAAGGAAGTCCAGCATGGTAATGCGGGTGACGCCAAACGAAAATGCACCTGAAGGAGGAAACACCAAGCAGCAGCAGCAGCAGCCTCTGGTGAACCAAGGCAATAGCTGTAGTCCCAAAAGGTCACCCAAAAACGGAGGCGGAGACTTTCAGCCTTTTAGTATGCAAGAGCAGACTCCCAGCGAAAAGGCGCCGCAGGAGAATGGACGCGGCAGTGGCTCGCCGGCGCCTGCAGAGAACAGCAGTAGCAACAGCTCCACTTTGTATCATGACAACGACAACCCCAAGACCAAGAAGCAGCGGCAGGCCCTGCTGCAGCGGAACCTCACGGAACAGCAGCAGCAGCAGCACCGCCAGCAGCCGGAGGATGAACCTACCAAGAAGCCCACGCCGCCCAGTATGCCGCCACCGAGTCCGCAGAGCAACAGCAGCAGCAGTAGCTCGAGCAGCTCCAGCGCCAACTCCCACAGCAGTCGCAGTAGTCAGGCGAGCCAGGACAATCGAAAGGAGCCCAAGGCGGAGGGTCATAGCCAGAACAAGACCACCACAGACACACCTGCATCACCAGCTTTAGTGGAACAGGGCGACATCGATGCCAAGCCAGCGGTGAGTGTGCACGAGTGCGATGAGGAGGAGGAACCAGCGGAACCGATCAAGGAACCGCCAGCGCCAGCAGCTGTTCCACCCACCCCAGAGCCCGTTGTGACCAAGAAACCCTCCCCTTCCGAACCCTGTCCCTTTGGCGAAGTGGAGGATAAGTTGGAGGAAATGTTTGCGGGCATCGAGGAGGAGTCTGAAACCATTTGCACACCCGAAAAGCAAGGAGACGAGACTGTCAACCATGACTTAAGCGCGCAGCTGGCTCTGGACAGCGCCAAGCCGGATGAGGCGCCAGCGGAAAAGGTGGAAGCCACAACAGCAGCAGCTGTTCCGCCTGAGATAAGGCCCATGGCCACCAAGGCGGCCATGAAGTCAACAATGCCCAGTCCCGTGCACAGTCCCGCGCCACAAGCCCGAAGCTCCACCTCGACGCCCCTGACAGCGGCGGAGGAGAGTAAGGACAACACACCAGCTGCTGCTCCTCCAACCAAGGCGCCCCCATCAAGGAGACTGCCACCCCGCAGGCTATCCATGGGCATGGATGCCTCCTTGCTGCGCTTTATGATCGACGACTCGCCGCCAGCCAAGAAGCCGGGACGCAAAAAGAAAGCGCTTCTGGACGACGAAGAGGATGATGACAAGCCCAGCACTTCGGCAGCGGCAGCGGCAGCCCTAGCAGCTCGCCAGCTAAGCGAGGCGGCAGCTGCTCCAAAGGGAAAGGCTGCAGGTGGGGCCAAGAAAAAGAACGCCGCGGGCAAGGGCAAGAAGGGAGCAGCGGCGGCAACGAAGGCCAATGCCAAGAATGCCAAGCAGAATGGGAAAAAGTCGGGAAAGAAGCCAGCCATCACCACCGATGAGGATAGCACTCCGGCGCCCACTAACGGTGGAGGCAGTGCATCAGGTCCCGCCGAGTTGAGGTTCAAGTCGCCCTTCATCCTCATCAAGCCGGACGGCAGTGTGAGCATCAAGAACACCCACAGTGCCGAGGATGTTAACGAGAAGCAGACCAAGGTGAAGAAGGCGCCGCACGAACGCAAGAACCTGCGAGGGATGCACAGCTCCACGCTGAGTAACCGTTATGATGCGGACACCACCGACTCCACCTGGATCTGTGTGTTTTGCAAGCGGGGACCACACAAGCTGGGCCTAGGGGATCTCTTTGGTCCGTATCTGGTGACCAGTGATTGTGAGGAGTATCGAGCTGCACTGCAGGCACCTGGTGCCCAGGATGTGGACGGGCTCTTTGTAAGCAAGCGGCGACGGGAGGATATGGTAAAGATGCAGGAGAGAAACCTGCCCGTGGTGCCCGCCACTCTGGGCCACATCATGCAGGCGCCCAAAATCAGCATGGTAAGGAAGCGGAAGCAGACGCACGACAGCACCATGTCCTACAGCGACGATCCCAATGACTCGCGCTCACTCTGCTCCTCTGTGGATCCGCTGGACTGTAGCCACGAGTCCAAGTTCGTGGAGACGTTCCGTGGCATGGGCAAGACCTCGGAGCATGGCTACGAAGTGTGGCTGCATGAGGACTGCGCTGTGTGGAGCACTGACATTCAGCTGATTGGCGCCCATGTCAATGGTCTAGATGCTGCGGTGTGGGACAGCACGCGGTATCAGTGCGTTCTGTGCCAGCAAACGGGAGCCAGTGTGTGCTGCTTCCAGCGCAGCTGCAAGGCGGCTGCCCATGTGCCATGCGCGCGATCAGCCAACTGGAGTTTGAGAGAGGAGGATCGCAAGGTCTTTTGCCAGCTGCACAGTGACAATCCGGAAGCTGGAGCCATGGAACCCCTGAAAATGGAAACCGTAACGCCAGCTGTGACGGCCCCAGCTCCTGCACCTGCACCGCCGCCCGCGTTTAACGTTCACTCGCTTCCCTGAGTACGCGTGCGCGTCCAGAAATGCCGCCTGGTCGCCAAGCGTTGAGCGTTAAAGGCACGATCCCCCCCACATACCCACCCCCCTTTTACTTAAGCTTTGTACATAAGTCTCTCCGACTGGTGGGCATTTCGTAATCCATACACAAGTTTTTTGTATAAATCCGCTGTACATTTTTAGGCTTTATACTTAGTTAGGTTCCTGCCACGCCGCATCCTTAGTTGTTTATGTTTAAGTCGAAGTTTAAATTATTCTATCATCGCCCTTGCATTAGTACCTTTTAGTTTTTAATTATATTTAATGACCGCCCCTTCCCCGCTCTGCATCACCCACAATTGACTATTGATAATTCGATTTAGTTGAATTCTGTCTGTATAAACGAATACTCCATGCCATACCGCGATAACTAACACTGAGTAATCACCATAGCAGATACGGGAGACGATGCACTAACGTTACGTATAAATAGAACGAACATTCGAAGCCCAATTCAAAATGGAATATTGTAAAACAATATAGATATATTGATATATGCATATAATAATTATATTAATAATAATTATAATTATAATAATAATATTAGAAGTGCTAATGTACAAGTTAAAGCCAGCGTAATGAAACCTTGTATTGTATTCGTATCCGGTAAGGTCTGTACGTATTTGCTGATAATTTTAAACTCTAAAGCGTATAAACAATAAAAACTTAATCTCACAAGCAAAATACTAAATGTTTTTATTAAATTAATGAAAAGTGACCCGTTTTGCAACCAATTAACACCCTCTTAGGGTAACCCAATCAAAACCATAATTTTTGTGAATTTTTCTTTTTATTTATTAATAAATATTCAAAAATATACACACACGCATACAGTGGGAACAGTGATCTCTCTCTATATCGTACAGCGGTAATTACAGTTGTCGTCTTAGCTTAGTCATAAATAGTTTATTAATTTAGCTACAAGTTAAAGGTGTCTCTAGGTCCTAGCTCTCGAATCTTCTTCAGAAGCGACGCAGCCTCCGGCGTAGCTGTTGCGTGACATCGTTGGGCAGCCTTCCAACGCTGCTCTGGGGCACATCATAGGAGGTGCGTCCGGCGTAGAAGGCACGTTCCCTGCTCTTGCCCGATCCGGAGAAGCTACCCTTGCCCATGGTGTCGGTGTATTGCAGTTGACTGGCCGACACATCGCTGCGTTTCTGGGCCAGCTGCAGTCCGGGTATCAGGCCATTGCCCAAGGTAGGGAGTTGTACATTCAGATGATCCACATGCCGGCCGACTATCACTGGTCCCTGGGCAATGTTGCCAGTGGACACGGCCACGGGAGGAGCCAATGGAGGAAACTGTGGCAACTGTTGCTGCTGCTGCTGGTAGGGCACAAAGATATTGGGCGTGAGGTAGGGTTGCTGGTTGTTATGGATTGAGGGACGTTGCTGCTGCAGTGGGACATGTTGCTGCTGCTGGCGGAAGGATTGTTGCTGCTGCTGCTGGAAAGGATGTTGCTGTTGCTGCTGTTGGGGTTGCTGATATTGCTGGTAGGCAGTCTGCTGCTGAGGTTGCTGGTATTGCTGCGAGATGAAGTTGAGCTGCTGATGACGCTGCTGCTGTTTCTGAACATGTTGCTGCTGCACAGGCTGCTTCTGTCCTCGTTGCTGTTGATATTGTTGCTGTTGCTGGTGATGTTGGTGTTGCTGCTGTTGCTGTTGCTGGTGATGTTGCTGTTGCTGCTGTTGCTGTTGCTGCTGCTGTTGCTGCTGTTGCTGCTGCTGCTGTTGCTGCCCAAATTTGTTGCTCAAGAAATCGTTGAGGGAGACATAGGAGTTGCCCTGATTGCTTACTGGCGGAGCCTGAGTGGCCAAGTTCGAGATGATGTTGCTGGCAGAGTTGGGCGAAATACGCTGACCCTCAGCACGAGCGATAACAATGCCGGGAATCGCAGACAGCTGAGGCAACTGGGAAGCTGTCTGTTGAGGACGTGGTGGAGCTGTCAGGGTGGAAATAGCTGGCAGAAAAGAAGATCCAAGAAAAGTTAAAAATGAATTTAAAGAAGGAGAAAAGCAATCCTCACCTGGCGCTGCTGCTGGCTTCACATAGCTGCTGCTGACTGACTGATGTTGCTGCTTGACCACTTGGTGTGGCTGCTGCTGACGCTGCTGCGACTGCTGATGATGATGATGCTGTTGATTGGAACCCAGCGACTGGGCACTCTTGAAATTCTGCAAAACGGACTCGTCAACAATGGCACGGGTTAACTTATCAAAGGAAAGGAAAGCGGAGGCAGGTGTAAGGCTGGATGTGATCTGAGACTGAGTTTGAGATGGAGGTGGAGATTGGGAGGCGGTGGAGGCATAGACTAGTGACGGTGACTGCTGGCTGGGTCGGCTGATCTGCGGGGCCTGGTTGTAGCTGTAGCCACTGTTGTAGTTCGAGGCCAGGGCCGAGATGTGCTGGTTCAGCGAGGAGAGTGAGGAGGATGCAGGAGAGGCAGTCGTCCGTTGAGTGGTACTTCTAGGGGTGATGGTTCCACGGGTTCTCTGCACGGGGGCCTGGGTCTTGAAGTTGGAGTAGCGATTCTTGCCGCGATTCACTGGGACAGTGGATCTCTGGGAAGTGGGTGCCACATAGCTTCTGGGAGTGGTACTGGTGGGAATGGAGCTGGTGTAACCAGTGCTCCTTAAGCTGCTATTGCTGGTGGTCACCGAAGCCCTCGTTGCCGGCGTGTAAACCCGATTACCGCGTTGCACCTGGAACCGCTGCAGATTGCTGTGGACACTCTCCCAGCTGGCCTTGCTGGTCGGCGCTATCTTGGTCTCTCGATCGATGTCGCGCACTGTCAGCTTCTTGTTGGGACCAGGCTCTGCTCCATTGCGAACTTGCGAAAAGGAGGACACCGTAGTCGTTGGTATCGATGTCGTCTGGGTGGTGGTTGAGCTTGGAGCTGCAGTTGTGGCCTTTGTGGTGCTTCTGGTGGCCTGGGAGAGTTTTGATAGACGCAACCTGCTGGCCGCCAGGCGCTCCAGATAGCTCTTGGTGGGCATGGTGCTCTTCTGAGTAGTAGACGTGGTTGTGGTGCGCACCAGTGGCAAGGGACGCACATTAGCACGACGCAACATGGCTGAGGGACGGTTCTTTCGGTAACCACGAATCCTCTCCTGGGTGCTGCTGATCTCTGTGACTGTCTCCGTGGAGGTAATCATGGCCTGAGTGGTGCTAGTACTAGTCGTGGGTATGGGGCTGGTGGTGCTAATCCTCTCCAGCAATTCGTTTGTTTGCAGGGCATTCTCTTCGTCGTGAGAAGTTAGTTGAACTCCAGCCAGCAACAACTTGGCCGCCTCCTGGTGGACATCATTCTTCTCAGCTGTTTCCGGACTCTGTTCTTCCTCCTGGACTACACCTACATCCTCGCTAAGGGGCAGACTGGCGGTCAGAGCAGCTGCCTGGCCAATGGACTCAATGGGCGGCACTTCCGCTGTGATATCCAGTTCTGGCGGAGGAGCCAGCAAGGTAAGAGGTTCCGCAGCCGTGCTAGAGGCTATCTCTGGTGCCGGAGTGTTGGTTACCTCCTCGTCCTCTGCCGGTGGCAGGGTGGGAGCAATAAGCAGAGCCTCGATGGCTTCGGTAGCAGCTTCCGTGGTGGAAGTGGTGCTGCTGCTTGATTTGGGGAACTTGTGTTTGTGCTCAATGGATTTGAGCTCCTCGGTGGGAATCTCATTGGGCTGTGTGAGTGTGTGAATTCATGTGATTCATGTGGTGTTTGTGGCATGTGTAAGCGATAGTTGATAGAGTAGCGATACAGATAGAAAGATAGATAGATACGAGAAACAAAGAGTTAAGAAATGGATAGAAAAATAGGAGATGGATATATTTTTAGCTTAGGAGAAACCTCCCTGAGAAATCCCTTAGAGAAACTCACCGTAAATCTGACAGTGCTGGGCGTCTGCTTGGGTTTCACGTAGCCATAGCCCGTGGCGGAGCTGCTGCCCTTGCCATTCTCGCCCTGCATCGCAAAGCCGCGACTCAGGAAGCGGAAGGGTTGCTTGACCTTGGGCGGAGCCATCGATTGATAGCCGGACACGGCGGGATCCACATCGGTGGACACCTCGTCCAGCAGATTATTGATATTCGAGACTAGATCTAGTTGAACGGCCTCGTCCTTGGTGTTCCTCAGTACTTGGTGCTTGATATAGTCCGGAGCCATCACCTCTCCCGAGGAAGTGGCATCCGTATCGGTCAGTTCATCCAGTCCGGCATTCACACGCTCTGCAAAGTTCTTCTGCTTTTGGTAGTGATACTCCCTGGGATACTCCGCTATGATATGGGCATTGGTGTGATCAAACTGGATGCCGGGGTCTGAGGAGAGCTCGCCCAAGCTGTTGACATAGACGCCCTCATCATCGTCAGCATTGTTTTCCGACTTGACAGCTCCCAGGGGCTCACTCTTGAGGGCTTCTCCGCGACCCACCGCAGGACTGATGTCCTGGTTCTTAACCACCGCTGCTGGCTCAGTCAAAACTCCACTGGCTTTAGTCAGATCCTTGCTGAGACTGCGATGGTTATGGGGATTCGGGGACTGCGACTGAGACTGACTCTGCTGCAGGGCCTTCGAGATGGTCTTCATGGGATACTCCATCATGTGGCGCACGCGCTCCATCATCTCGTGAGTGCTGCCCACGATCTTCTCCTCGTTCATTTCGTAGAATCTCTCAGATTCATCGCAGTTTACATTGCGATACCAATCGCAGACAAAGTTCTTTTGGCTAAAGAGAGTACCATTGGGACAGAGGAAGCCAAAGCCCTGAGGAGAGCGAGCAGTGTGGGCGCAGATGCGGAAGGCCTGGCAGCGACTCTCCACATCGGCATAGTAGCCTTAAAAAATGTAAATTTAGATTTAGGAAAGTAACTTTTTTATTTTAAGAAACCTCACCTTCATGTCTTCCTTTGCACACAAAGCTGGTCTTGGGCGGAGCACTCAGAATGGGATAATCCAGACCAGGTTCTCCAGGAATGGTATGCCTGAGGTCAAACTGCTGATCCGTGTACTCACTAGACTTGTCTGCATCCTCAAAGTGCTCTCGACTGCTCCCTTGACCCCGAGCCAAGCCCGCCAGGAGTACAAGGACCAGCCACAGGCTGGCACTAGGTGGCCACATGCTGCAAAGTTCAAAGAGAAAGATATCTGTATTAATTGTGACATCTTGTGAACGGCGCTTGGCAAATACTGTATTCATTAGGCTGATTGATAAACCGCAATTCCGAACCCAAACTCATTGATTAAAATGTGAGCTTTGGCCCATTTGCATACAAATGCGGCGGAGACACACGTAAGGGGCCAGGAATTAGCATAAAACACATCTCTCTGGTGGCATCGAGGCGTGTCCACAGAGCTCTCACGTAACCGAAACGAGAGGGGAGCTTGGCTTGTCCACTGATTTATGTGACCCAAACAAATGCCTTTTACAGCGAACGGTGACTTTTTTGCAGCACTGTCCGGTGCGGATATATTTTTGCGTGGGGTCGAGGGTGTAGAGTGTGTAGACAGATCGGGCCTTTTATGGCCGAGCGTGTCCATCAAATGGCTGTTAAAAATTCGATTGGGCTTATCTCTTGCACTTTTTATGATTGGAGGCAATAAAAGGAGGCAGCTCTCTTGGTGGTGACCCTGAAATATTTGATCTAAATCTACGATCAATATCGATTCCGATGCCAAGTGCCTTATAATGCCGTTTGATTGCCCCCAACAACCATTAATCACTGGGCTTTGTCTTAAAATTGATGAGCAGCGGCAGCAGCGGGCAGCGATTATTAATCACACACTTTGAGCCTTATTAGAATGTGGCTAATTCCGAATCGAATCCAGCAAACAGAAAACACACAAAACCGAAAATCAAGTGTTCGGATAGCGCTTCCAGTTAAACACTTGAGCAATCAATTCTCAATGGATCTTTGGATCCCCTCGGATCAGACCGAGACGCGATGCTGCTGAGGTCATTTGCCGCTATTATGTTTTCCAAATGATATGTGCTGACAGCGGCAACAGACTGATTTTCATATTTCATGCAAATTAAAACGAAAGACTTAGGCAACGAACCCTCGACACGGTCCATCTTCACCCTGAATTATTGCCTCTAATTGCTCGCATTGCCGATTTGTTGTGTAAGGAAGTAAGCGAAAAGCGAAAGAAACACTCTAGTGTACTATTTGGAGGCACTCAGACACTCGGACACTCGGCTGTTCAATGAAAACAATTCAGTGGCAATTGTTAGCCGAGTTTTAATGTGGCTATGGTGTTATGACACTGCATGGGAAATGGCTTTCTTTGAAGGTTTAATTTGGTTGAAATTATTTAGTATAGAAAATAATTGAGCATTGAAGAGAAGGTCCCATCAGAGTAGCTTAAAAAAATTAAATAATAATAATTAAAGAAACCAAGAAATGTAGTGTCAAATACTGGGGTTTTGGCACTGCATCAAGCACCATAAAATATTGTAAAAAATTGTCACACTTATTAAGAAAAAAAATACAGCAATTAATGAAGCCAAACACTGCAGTGTCAAAACCCCATTAAATCACCACCTCAAATAAATAATAGAAACCGAATAACTGCTGCTAAAAATATGCCCATTGTCATAATAGAGTCATCATCGTTTATACAAGACCTATGTAGGTGATGTAACAATCATAATTACATCTCAAAATAATTGCATTCCCTGGTCTCAACAGTCAACAACCTTCCCGCAAGTCAACAAACTGTAAGCCGCCCCTCTGCGATCGGCATTCTATAATGACTATCTAAGCGACATCTAATTGAATTTTAATGATCTCTTCTTTGGCCAGAAGCCGTTGGCAGTTGGCCGTTGGCCCAGCACTTCACACAAGACGCCACACAATATGCAAATGCCGTGTGGAAAATGGTAAGGGAAAATGACCTCCTCACAAGCAGTACTCATCTCAGATGATGCCTCCAGTCTTCGTATTACATTTACCATTTACAATTCGACACTTTCAGGGTCAATATCAAGAGCAGAGCAGCAGCAGTAGAATCTGAAAATCCAAATCAAAACAATCAGACAACGAGGAAGCACTTGCTCGGCTTGGAAATATGTTTTACTTCTCATTGTTTCTCAATGATCCATCAAAACATTAAACAAAATGCCAGCCAGACAAATGATGATTAAGAAGAAGCCAACAAGAATGGGGAAGGAAAACTCAGATAACAGGGGCCTTTGCATTGAAAATAAAGTAATAAAAGAGAATGGATAGTCATAGACCCATCAAAAGGCATTTTCAATGAGGTGGCGGCGGCGGCGGTTTAACCAAAAATTTATTTCATTTGTAGGTAGTCTTTGGTGTAACTCCTCGATCATTACTTTTTATGATCGCCGCCCGAGAGTTCTTTTGGTGCAAATTAATTGGCAGCACGTTTCCGAGACGGACTGAACCATAAATCTTCTACAGATATCACTAGAAACGGGTTAGCTTTGTCCGGAGATATTTAATTATAGCGAATCTTTGGCGCCGACCTACCCCCTCGAGTGTCATCCAGCGGGATTTCAATTGATGATTGGCACACAGGGATGGGTTCGTCTAGGGGCCTGCATGTCTGTTTATATTTATAGAAGGATCATCTCGGATTGGCGAGGCTTCTTCTCACGATCTCCGGCCCAACAGTTTGTCGACAGCTCTCAAGTAGAGCCCGCATCATTTGGAATTTCTGTTCAGTTTTTTTACGGTCAGATGACGTAAATCGAGTGCGTAACCCAACAAGCCGAGAGTTGAGCCACTTCTGCCTGTCTACTCGGACTTCTCGGCCAGATCTTCCATGATTTGCCATTTCTATATCCGTATAGCAATTGCGAGTCGAGGGCTTTAGAAGTTTGCTATGTAAACATATCACTTACGGATTTGCTAATAATGTTTATTATTGCATCCGTGAGGGGGTTGAGTTATGGAAAATATGCTTTACAGGGGGACTAGGGGGAATTTTGTATATTTTTAAATAATTATTAATAGAATGTGGGTTGAAAATATAGTACAAATAATGTTTTTATTTTAAAAATACCTCTAGGAAATCGGAAAAATTTATAAAAATTAAAATCAAAGCCGTTTGACAGTTAGGAAAATTAGAAAAATATTTTAAGCAACATAAAATCAAAGGATGATTATTATTTTTGTTTAAAAATATACGATTTTATCTCTGTTTGTTTATAATAAATATGGAAAACACACTCTAATCCTTATATAATCTCATTGAATATTTTTTTTATATTTCCTACATTCAACCCTCAGAAAAAGTTATACTTCTAGTTACTAATTCCACTTTTATAAACATCCCTTAAATCCCCATAAATTAGTTCCTATATTTCTCATAATTTCCATTAAGATCTTATTCTTAAAACATCCTTGAACACCCATTAAATCACATACATTTATAATTAAAACCGTTCCCATATTATCTTTATTCTTTCATTCATTTTCATTAGAATTTTGTTTGCTTCCACATTCTGATTAATCTCCAGAACTAAATATTATATATATTTTTTGGGAACACATCTTCTGTGTGTGGGAGTGTGACATTTGTCATACTCAGCTTTATAATGAGTACGTATTTATATTGTTCTTATTTTGTCGGATTATTATCGCCGTGTGTTTGTTTGCCATGCAGTCACATTATTACCTTATATATCTCCGATTTAATGATTAAACTGGACCGAAAATTAATTTGTTTTGCTGTTGTTTCACCTTTTTCGGTTACTTTTTCGTTTTCTTTTTTTTAACGGGACACACAGAAATAAGTTAGGTAACACAAGAGCACACTAGAGCATTATCCTGCCCAGCCAAGGATCACTCGATTAAGGAGCCTGCTGCGGAGCGGCTAAACCAAGGCAAACTGAACCGTTCGAGGCGCGAACTTGAACTGAACTTCGGCCATCCAAAGGTAATCGAAATATTTTGGCCAAAAAAGAGTTCGGCCAGCAGCAGAAGCAGCATCCCAAGCAGCAGCAGCAGCAGCAGCAGCAGAGCCAGAGTTAACCAGACATTCCGACTCTGAAGCCAAAAGCCCCGAAATATGCGTTGAAGAAGCAACAAAAGCCCCATCGATTGCGTATGATGAAGATGATGATGATGATGATGATGTTGATGCTGGGAAACCGGTGACAACCTGCTGCTGCTGCTGCTGCTGCCGAAGATACATAACAGTAACAGTTAGAGTCCATAAAATCCCAAAGAAACCTCGAAAGAAAGGGCCCAGCAAGACCCTACTACTGTCAACTATCTTCCTTAAGGGCGTGTTTGGGCATGGGAAATGGGACAACAGTGGAAACTCAATAAAAATGAATTGGGAATTACAAGAAATTTAGGTATATATTTATATATATATCTATGAATGTTATTATGTATGAATAAGAATTATTAAACATAAGATTTGCAAAGGAAAAGCTAAGGAGAGTGGTTAGATGGACCCATAAAAGATGCTAAATGTATAAAATCTTAAAAATATTCCTAGATATATTTGTGGACATACTCATGTATATTAAAAGCATCAATAATCTTTAAAATTTCCCAAAAATATCTCAAGTTATTATACTAAAATATCTCTATATGTTTTCCTTAAAATCCCAAGTTAATCAATAATAAATAATCTCATATTTCTTAGTTAAACACATTTCTTGGCTCTGTGATTAATTAATTATTGATACTTACAAAGACCTTGATCTCTAGTTGGCACACTTTTTAAATGGGTTTCTATATATTTGTTTTCTGCATAAAAAAGCTTACATAATACCATATAATCTACCATAAAATTGGCCTTGCTACCCATGCTAACATTAAGACCATTCCCTATTATAAAACCAGTCTTTTCCTTATCCCCCAAAGTTCTTCTTTTCGGGGCTTTCACTGTCGAAAAAAACAAAACTAAAATCGCTTTCGTTTTCATTTTCATTTGGGTTCGGTTTTCAACCAAAAAAATGCGGCAAATCGGGTTGAGATTCCTTCCATAATTTATATCGACAAAGTCTCAGTTTATGTGGCAAAGCTGCCTGAGGTTAATGGGTATATAGGGGACGCCATAAAGAAGGAAGGGGCCTGACTTCCGCATATGAACCTAAGACCACGCTTGAGTATCGTGTGACCCAAATCTAAAATTTTAATTAAACAAAAGCTCGATCAATTAACATTAAGCGCTGCTAAGCAGCTGCACTTGAGGCGCGTTTTTCGTTTTTCGGCTCTCCGCCTGCCTCTTTTGCCCAAATGATTGATGGATGGCCACGGCGTTGGCGGTGTCATGTGAGTGGAGTGAATCTGCGCGGATCCACGCATCATATCAAGCGCCTTGGTGTGTGCGCGTTCTACAAATTGGAATTTTTTTGAGCGCCATCCAACAAGCGGACAAGCTGAAATATTGTTTGCCAGCACAGTGTTTCTGCCCCTGATCCGCTTAAATGTTTTTTTATTTTATTTTCCCATGTATATTTTTTTTTTGATTGGGCAATAAACGTGTCGAACAAGTGGTCAAATATTTGCCATGAATGCACACAAGAAAAGATACAGAAAACAATTTTTTGCACCTGATATTAGGTAGATGAGGGTTTAATTTAATATATATTTTTGTCATAAGGGAAGGGATTTTGTATCTAATTTTAATTTTAAAAATTTAATAAAAGCTTTGAGAACACTGTCACCAAATTTGATAGATGTATCTCTTATGGTCTCTGAGTTCTTGAAATAAATGCACACCAATCGACAACAAACAAGGCCAAATAAATATTTGTATATATTTTAAACACTTTACAAAATTTTCTGTAAGTCTGCATTTCTTTAGGAAAAATAAATTAAGTTTTTAAAAGGGTATACAAATATTCCCCAGGAACATCCCAAATCATTTCCAGTGTACCTTTACTTATTGTACTTTCCAGCCACAACTGTGGCAACATTGGTAATTGGGTCAGGCAACAACTTTCAGTGGCAGTGCGTCGTGCCAGCAAGTGCCTCATCCTCATCCCTGTATAAAAGTGCAACTGGTGATGCAACCCAACATCAGTTGAACGCCAGTGGAAATGCTTGCCGCAACGAAAGCAGTCACCTTTATCTTAGCAGCTCTGATGGTTGCCATGATCCTGCCACAGCCCTCCAGTGCAGCGATCGTAAACGAACCCGAAGTGGACGACCAGGACAGACCCAATACCAACTTTACGGCTTTGTTTAAGGCTTTTCTGGACATGGGCAATGCCATCTTTGGTGACTGGGCGCCGGAGAAGGTGATAGAGGACTTTATCCGGGAATCGGAACGATGATTAGTTCACCTTTCCACCGTTGCATAAGATTCGCAGGCATCAATAAATGTTTAACAAGACAGGCCAATAAGAGGGAGAGAGGGAGGTAGGAAAGAGGATTGGGAATGGTGCAGGTCGAAGGTGGAGGGGTCAGAGACAACGTTTTAATTATGCACGCTTCAGTTTTGGCCATATCAAGCGTCATTACTGCTTTGTCCGCTTTTTGGCCATTAGATATTCGCGTGGTTGCCTAGGCTAAGATGTATACCCTGCAATAGAGTTGCTTGAACAGTTCTTAAATACATTTTGCAGCTAGTTTATAAATTAAGCAATAAAATATGTATCCTTGACAACGGATTTTTGAAAGGAATGTTATTATTTTCAGGAGGTTTAAAGGGTTTATTATAAAGTTTGTCATAATATTTCGAACTAGAACAAAAACCCCCCTAAACCTAGAGTATTTCCCACCTCGGTGCTGCCCAAAGACTCAACCCCCTGGACACTCCTTCAATTTTTCAATCTTTTCTAAGCCTTTTGACTGTGTGTTATCTCTTAACATGACACTTTATATGTTTTCTTTCATTGGCAAATTAGTTACTTTTGACAAATCCGCTGAAACAGAGACAAAAAGGCAAATAAATAGTCAAATAAAAGCGAATAAAGGCAAACGCCGGACACATCGATCAATTTGACTAATCATATTTATTTATATATATTCTCCATTCGATTTTATGCAAACTACCACGTACGAGTCCATCACGGATCATCATTATGCAATGGCTTTTAGAATTCAATTGTCGATGATGATCTGATGATGAACTGCCTCTGGTGGTGTGCCTGGTGTGCTTTGAATGGATTCTTGAGGAGCGGTAATCACCTGGCGAATTCCTCCACTTCGATTTCAATTATTCCGAATAATAAATGAGCCAAACAATTTGTCTGCGGCCCGCTTCCAAGTGTGTTTCCTTTGTGCCTCTGTTGCTGCTGGCAAGTGTTTTTCTTTCACAAATTAAGTAATCCAATTGTCTGGCAAATCGCCGAGCCATTCATCTTGCTCCACTCTAAGGGGTTTTTTACTATATAAACTCCTATTTAACCTGCGGCCTATGCGGGTTCAGACGACGACGCTTTGGCCGCCGATCTTTACTTCCTGCACGTGTCTTGGTAGATTATTGAGTTCGCATCATCATTTTTTTTTTGCTGGCCTGCCTTTAATTGCGGGTTATCGCGGCTGTCAAGAAAAAATTTGCCGGCTAAACTATTATTAAAACCGAATTTGGCAACCCAAGAACGCGTTATACATCGCCAAGACAGAGGAAACTTTTCAGCAAAAAGTAGCAAATAGTTTCGATTTCACGTGCTAAGGTTTAAAGTAGGAATTAGATACTAATATTCATTATAGTTTGCTTTTTAATAGAATTTTTCAAGAGAATTTTAGGCTTCGAAACTAGGTAAAAAGTGTTCCAAAAGATTTCAAGCTTAATTATGCTTGTTTTTTGCACAGAAAGAAAATTTATAAAATATTTAGAATGTTAAGAAAAGTAAATATGAGATCTAGAGAAACATAAAAATCTTTAAATAATATTTAATATTTTATTTTTTGTAGTATTTGTAATATAGCCTACTAATTTGTTAGTTTTAAACTTGTAGCTTTAGGAAAACATCAAACAAAAAATTTAAAAAATAAAATAAAAATCCTGGCAACCCTTAGAATTTATTAAATAATTTTTGAGATTTTTTTAACTTTCCAAAACACCCCCGATAATCTCTTAAAGCCCCATCAAAACCATTTCGTTGCTGTGTGCAAGAGTTTTTCTCTTCATCTTCCAATAATTACATGCAAATCCGTTGGCATTAAGACCCAAGAGGAAGGCTTCAATCAGAGCTAATCCATCCGTTCATTCATCGCTAGTTTAATTTGATTACGAGCCACACGAGGGGCAGCATTCATACACAAATTTTCGAATCGCCGAAGCACGCAACTGGTGACCGGTGACCACTGGTCTCAGTGGTTCGCAGTTACTCCAGTGGTGGCCCAGTGGAGCGGTAATCATCATTAGGTGGCTTCAATCATTTGTTTTCCGCTTAAACAGTGAGCTTAGCATGCAAATAAGCCGAGAGAGGAGTAACCATTCCCAGGCCCAGACCCAAACCCAGGCGAAGGCGAAGACTGATGGGCGTTGCTTCTAAACGCATGTCAAACATCACATTACTCAAAATGTTTTTCAAATTGTTCGAATAAATCAAAATTAACACATCACCAAGCAGCAGCATGTTTCACTTTCATTGGAATATATGTTGTGTTGCTTTTACATTTTTTATATAAAAAATATATGTTTTTCTACAGTTTAAACTTGTAAGTGATGTAAGCGGGAAACCTACTGATTGGCGATTGGCATTTCTAAATGAAATTACTTGCATTGATTCGGTTAATTTACCCGGTGAAGCTACATTTCCGTTGCCCCAAGAAAAATTCCAAAAATAAAAAAAATCAGAGAGACCGAAAACCAAAATTCAAAATCAAAATAATCAAACGCCTATTACATCACACATCAGCATACTATATATATGCAGATGGAGCTGGAAGCTGGAAGCTTGGAGCCGGCAAACGGCAAACGGCGTCTGACAAACACATGTTAATTTCCACTCATCTCGGAACTCGGCATCTTGTTTCTATTTCAACGTCCCCATTTCTCTATGCCCTCTCATATGTATTATTGATTTCTTTTGGCAAGCCAAATTTCATAATCACACGCTACTTCAGCGCGGCGACGATGCGTTGCCGGATTATTATCAGCGCCATAAATTAATCAGTGGAAGGGAGAGAGAGAGGGGGAGCCGAGAGGGAGTGAAAATTGCGCTGGTCAGCCTCAGCCCAACCTCATACCAAGCTCCACCTCCAACCCCATCCGAGTGAAATGCATATGTAAATTGGCCGGAGGAAGCCAAGAAACGCTTTGATTTTGCCGGAAAGCAGGGGGGGAATCTACGGTGAATACTATGGGTAGGGGGGACCCCGCAGGCCGGGGCAGGTGATGTGCAAGCGAAGCATTAATTTAATTTTATGTATTTATTATGCATTTGCCGGCCACACGTTTATTTTTTTATACTTTTTTATATATTTATTTTTTTCCTTCTTTTTTTTTTAATCGCAGCCGATTGCCACAACAAAAACTAGCCAAATGCCAGCGGAGAAAGTGGAGGAGCTGAGACTGCTGCACATGGCGATATGGGCCTATCCCATGGCACACACTATATAAGATTGGATTTAATAGGACAGGTAATAATATTGTTTTCCCATGGAAGAATTTTAATGGAGGGAAAAGTGATCGAAACAGAGGGAATTATGTGGGTTTTTATATTTATAAGAAAACCATTTTATTTAAAGGTTTTAAACTAAGAAATATTTTTAACAAAAAAGGAAACTAACTTCGGGAAGCCGAAATTTGTATACCCTTGCAGTTTGTCATA